>KZ062830.1:0-22641 GCA_002091835.1 Anopheles maculatus
TCGTCCGCACCGCATCTTTGCATTCCTTTACCTTCTCGTTCTTCCCGTTCAGTCTAAAACCCGATGAAAATGCAACCGTTTTTTTTTGTTGTGGGCCAAAAACTTACCCTATTATTGCTCGTTTTTGGATTGAGATTACAAGGTGAGCCCGCTTGTTCCGGTCGCAGGATGATTCATTGGACAAGATTCCAAACGGCGCTGTTCGCTTCTGCAATGTATCTTCGACGGTTTACGCGATCCGGACACCACACAATGGCGTTCGACGGCTGCCGCTTCGATTGTGCGATCGGACACAGAGAGCAGTATGGCGTACGTTTTGGCAAAAGAGTAAAACCACCTCTCGGTCTGGGGGGGTTTTTGCACGATAAATGCTTTCAAAACACAACAACAAAACACAAACGACAATAAAAAACGGAAACAATCAGCGCGAAAACGTACACGCACTGCGCGATCTATGGCTCTTTTTTTTGTGCGTTAGCGCAGTGTGTGTATGTGTCGTTTTCTTCAAACAGCGGACAGGCTGCAACCAGCCGTACGGTGCAGATGAAACGGTTTTGTGTACAGAAATGGCGAGAGCGAGAGCGCGCAATCTTTCAAATTTGAGTTGCGAGATGCCGTTTATGGTGAATGGTTCAATCGTTCAGGTTTTGTTGTGACAATTGTGAAATTTTTAAAAAGCCGTTAAATGTTCAGATAATATTTTTAGAAGCTATTTTTTGTTGAAGAAAATAACAAATTAATCGCAGTGATACGTGTAATGACATGGGATCTCCGCATCTGTGTTGATATTGTACAGGAGGCTCTCGATCAATCTCTTCGCCTCTAGTCTAGTTTCTCTCGTTCTGTTCCGTCCGCACTAATCTTGGGAGTTGCTGCAAGGTACTGCCTCGAAGTTCAAGGGAATGAAATTGGTGGAAGATCTGCCGCGAGTTCCACTTCAATGATTACATTAACCAGAGCGTAGAATCAAATTTCTTTCTCGAAATTACATTGCTTCGTGAAACCGTTTTACTTTTTATTTGTACGATTATATTTCGCGCAATTGCTTTCGCTCTCTCGATGGACAACGATCACCCTTTCCCCATCAGTTACCAGATATGATTGGAAGAGGCCCAGGTGGCGGTGGTGGTACAATCTACAATCAATGTCAATGACAGTGGAAATTTAGAGAGGATTAACAGCAACCCTCTTGTTACTGATATTTACTCCCAAAACAAAAGAAAACAAAATAAAAAGCACCCTCATTCCAGCAGCAAAGAAATAGAAGTTCAATTTAGTTACACGAATGATTAGGAAATGCTGGGCAGGTACCCTCTGATACTTACTTATAGTGATCCTCAACAACAACGACACGGCCACCGCACTGTGCACCATTCTGGATGATTCCTTCCCGATCCAAGGGTTTTACGGTGAAGGGATCAATCACGCGACAGTGGATACCGCTCTTTTCCAGTTCTTCGGCCGCCTTCAACGCTTCGTACAGTGTAATACCAGCACCGATCAGCAGCACCGAGTCGTTTGCATTTTGCTTCACCACCTTGCATTTGCCGATCTAAGGAAAGAAACAATGCAGCTTTTATAGTGCAAAAAATCCGATCGTCAAACAGAGCAAACATCAAGCCTACCTCAAACTTCTCATCGTTGTCGTAAATAACGGCCGTATTAGGACGCGATGTACGAATGAAGCACACGCCCGGCGTGTTTGCGGCCATCTCAACCGCTCGCTCCGTACTAACGGCATCGGCCGGATAGAACACGGTACTGCCCGGGATCGCACGGAACATTGCAATATCCTCCAGACCCATCTGGCTCGGTCCATCCTCGCCAATGCTTACGCCACAGTGCGATCCGACAAAGTTCACATTCGTCTGTGAAATCGCACCCATTCGAATCTGATCGAAGGCACGGGTGAAAAACGTGGCAAAGGTGGACACAAATGCTACGGTACGATCACGGCAAGCCGCACCAATCGCCACACCGACAAGATTCTGTTCCGCAATAAAACACTCAATAAACCGCTCCGGGAATGCTTTGCGCAGCTTGTCCGAGTACGTAGAGTTCTTCGTGTCTCCGTCCAGCGCAATCACGCGATCATTGTTCATCGCAATCTTTGCCAGTGCCGTACCGTACGCGAGCCGGGTAGCGATCTGTTCACCCTTCTGATATGCCGGAGGTGTGGCCAGTTCGATGCCCTTAATGCTCACCTTCGGAGCGTTTTCCCTCTGCGGGGACGGCGGTGCCAGAGCAATCGGACCGGCGTTACGAATCAATTTCTGCAAATGCGTCACCACACCGTCGGCCGCATCACCCAACGGCTTTCCGTGCCAGTTCTCCAGATCTTCGATGTTGGGGAAATGTTTACCCTTGTACGTTTTGGCAATGATCGCCGTCGGACGATCGGTGGTGGAGGACGCCTCGAAGAACGCTTTGCACAGTTCCTCCACATCGTGACCATCGACGACGATGGCGTTAAATCCGAACGCATCCAGCCGCTTGCGGTACACTTCCATCTGGTGCTGGAGCGAGGTCGCTTCCGACTGGCCCAGCCGGTTCACGTCGAAAATGACGCACAGATTGTTCAGCTTGTAGTACCCGGCGAAGTGAAGCGATTCCCAGATCGAACCTTCGGCCGATTCACCATCGCCCACCAGCACGTACGTACGGTAGTCGGCCTTATCGATGTTCTTGCCCACGTACGCCATACCGCATGCAACGGCCACACCCTGACCGAGCGAACCGGTGCCGACGTCGATGAAGTTGAGGCGGGGCGTCGGGTGGCCCTCCAAATCTGAATCGATCTTGCGCAGATTCATCAGATCCTCGACCGGGAACAGTCCGGCTTCGGCCCAGGCCGCGTACAGGATCGGGGCGGCGTGACCCTTCGACAGGATGAACCGATCGGAGGAAGGATCGCGTGGAGCAGAGAGTTTGTACCGCATCGTGTTGAAGAACAGCACCGACATGATTTCCGCAATCGAAGCACATGACGTTGGATGGCTGCGTGCGAGGGCAAAGAGAAAAAAGAAGGAAATTGTTTAGCTATGTGAGTGCGTGTAATAAAAAAAAGGAAGGGCTTTATAGAAAGATAAAATTCTGCAAATGACTTCAAATCAAACAACTTTGATCTCAAGAGTCCCCATCATATCGCCGCACGTAACGGTTGAGAGCGCGCGCGCGCGTAAAACGGAAACGTGAAGACACACAACCAACATTGAACATCAACATCAGGGGAGGCTAGGGGGAATAGGTTTCTTGGATTGTGTGTGCCGGCCCTCTGGTTATCAATTGTTTATACTTGACTCACTGAATTTATTTTGCTCTTTCTGCAACTTTATGGCAACCTTGAGAGGCGCACACAGCGCAACAAACGTAATCCAATCATGCAATGGACAATCATGGCGGAAGGCATCTTCTTGCGTCATTTATAGTCGATTTTTCTTTTACTTTTGTCCTTTAGACAACGAGCTAGAGATTTGTGTGTGAAGTTACACAGTGTTGGACAAAATAATATGAACGCCCTTCTATCTGGATGTTGAAAACGCGGTTTTCGGGAGCGGTGTCAGTCTTTAATTCATTTACCAACTTAATTTTCGGGGAAACTTTTATTGGACAACCTAAACCAGCATTTGTGTATCCCAAGATGGAATTGCAACTGATTGCTTAGCCTCAGAAAAGGCTGACAATTTGCCTGGACAATAAAATTCAACACAAAAATGCCGACATAACGCAGTGCGGAAGACGATGTCGCTGATTCAAAGTCGTTGACAGCAAGAATGATCTTATCATGGATAAGCCGGCACAGTTTCCTAGTCTCAACGATTGTCAAAGACCAAAGACCCGATGTGATCCAGGATCAGTCGAAATGAAAATCACGAGAGCTTGTACCATACCGAATACAAAAGATTCCTTGCCTCACAGAAAGCTTCGGGCAGAGTCAAACATTAGTAGCTACTGAGAAATCCTAGGATTATGATTACTGCAAGACATTTTTATTGATGATACTTAATTGATTATCGAAACCTTAAAGTGATCTTTTTGTTTTGTCCGACACTGTACTCCAGCCAACTCCGCCAATCGTGTCAGTATACGGAGCCTGATATGTCGTGCGCTAAACCGACCGTTTGACCTCTTTCTGACCTTCGAAAAAAGCACTGTACACGCGTCAAGCGATCGCGGTACTGTGCTACTGCTCCTTTTCGATCGGTTTGATCGGCTGTTTTTAACTTTTTTCTTCAAATGCGACGACCATGAGAGACCGCAGCACGGCATATTGGCGGCTGCCGTGTGCTTCGGTACCATGCGTGCGTAACCCTGCGTTGTGCTGTACACAACAGGGTTGATTTCGGCGGGGTTTAGGAGGACATTCTAAAATAATGTGCCTACACACCACCACCGATGTGCCGTATAATCCGCGTGCCTTTCACATTCGTGACCCACGGCCGTACTAGAGGGCACGGATGGAGCACGAATAACGCCATCTCACGTGCAGGGAAGGATGGTATTTGACCTGCTTACCCTTCCAGACAATTGTTAACTCATTTTTGTCTACTCTGCGCCACAGCAGCACGTGGTTTCCCACGAACTTAGTCAAAACATATTGCTTTATATGCTCACCCCTCTTCCCTCGTTTTCTGGAGCAAGCGCAACACTCCTCATCCGCGCAACAGTAATAAAAACCGGCATTCATATATCAGAGAGCGGTTATGAAAGTTTAGCGAAAGCCGGATGGTGAAAGGGTTCAATTCCTTTACACGTTTTTATTTGTGGTCTGATTACAACTACATTCTCACACAACTTGTCACAACAAGATGGAGCTACTCTGGACGGATAAAAGGCATGCCTCGTGTTTTTTTGCCACTGTGCTTCACCTCCGACCCGTCCTTGCGTGCGCCCTTGCCCGTCCTTTATAGTGGTTCTTACCCAGACTTTGACGCCTGCGTTGCGTTGATCGAATCGATACGCAGCTTGTGAGCAATATCCTTCAGCTCCTGGATGGTTTTAGCTTCCGGCTTGTGGTAGGTCGGCATTGTTGCAAATATATACGATATTCACTTGGGTCAATATATTTCGAAGTGACGATACACAACAGTCGGATTCAGTTCTCGCTGCGATGAAGTTTTAACCTCTACTGAAACGACCCCAGCGCTGCGTGCCTTCGGCGGCTCCAGCTCACTGTAGATACAGTGACCCACAAGCAATGGGGCCCAGGCAAGCCATCATTACGCTGCGATAAAACCGCTCATTACGTGCACGCAGCAAATAACAAGAATGATTATTATTGTGATTTATTAATTCGTATTAAGTGTGCCAATGAAGAGGATAAACATTCATTGAAATACACCTCGTTGGCTTATTTTCTCCTGCCGCCTTACGTTCGATACGCACTGTAGTTCCATTGCTGGAACAAACACAACGCCAGTGGTGGTAGCGTGCACGTACGATGAGTTGCCGGTTCTTTCGAATTCGCCGGTCACAACTACTAGCGCATCGTGAGGCTTGGATGTAAAAAAAAGGCAAACACGAATTCTCATTATTCCGTCGCGACAATCGGGAGTGCTATTTACGTATCGTTTTTCAATTCGTCTCTCTGCTTGGGCTATCTATAGCAGCAGACATGCGTTTTTTAATGCTTCTGGAACTAATGGATATATTTTTGGGCCCCCGTCATGCTTGGAAACTGGGCTTCAGTATAAATAACTTGTTTTCAGAGGATTTCGACATGTCCATTTCCGATTTTGCGTATCTTCAGCATCGCATAGTGATGATATGTACATAAAAAAAGATAAGCTACATAATAAAAACTTTACAAACATTTTGAAAATCTTCATCCCAAGGCAATTGCCGGTCTCCAACATTGCCTTCCCCAATGGCACTTCAATCCCACCAGAATTGACTGTAAACGCGTCCGCCTTCTCACCCCCCACTGGAGCACACGTAAACAAAATTCTGACACCGCATTTGTTTTGAAACTAGCAAGTCCTGCGGCAAACGCACCATCATGGACATCACGTCCCTATTTAAAGCATCGGTAAAAACGGTCCGCCTTAAGCTGCCAGCTCATAGCATCCCGCAGCTGGACAAGAACCGCATATTGCAGAAAAAGAAAGCCACGCCCGAGGTATGGGGAAAAGCGAAAACGCTCAAACAACAGGTTACGTTGCTGCGCAACTTTCTGCTCGAGAATCGGGTGGCGTACATGCAGCTGGCGGAGCATTTAAAAAATTCCGCACCCCAAATGACAAACGAAGAACGGGACCTGATAGATCGCGAAACGGAAAAGACACTAGCTGATGCGGCAACGCTAATAGCCAGCTTAAAGCACGAATGTATCGCGATGCAAACGGACAAGCAGGTGAAGGAATTTCTAGCACTGGTGATTGATAGTTTGTACGAGTATGCAAACGGTATACGCAAGATCGCACAAGAACAGAAACAATTTCGTCACAAGCGCCAGATGGAAACGCTACAGTACATTAAGCTGCAGCCTAAAATGAAAACTGATCCGTACACGAAACCGCTGCTGGACGTTGTGCCACAGGATAAGGAAATATCTACGACTAGTCGGGTGGACAGTTTGGACGCTCCACGCAGCAGTGCCGCTGCAGACAAATCGATGTCCCAAACGGTGGAGGACATGCAAGACAGCAGCACGTACGATGATTATGAAAACGCTGACCTTAGCCCGGAAGATATACAGATGTTCGAGTCGGAAAACATCCAGCTGTACAACGAGCTGAAAGGGCTCTCGGAGGAAGTGGAACAAATACAGCGCAATGTGGCCGATATTACGCAGCTGCAAGATATCTTTACCGAGAAGGTAAGAAAGACATCGAGAAACGAGAAGAGTTTTTTTGCTAGCTAATGAGATTTTCTTTTCAATCTCTAGGTAACGCTGCAAAATACCGATATCGATCGAATCGCCACGAATGTTATCGGTACGACCGAAAACATGAAGGACGCCAATGAGCAGATAAAGCAAGCGATTCAGCGTAACGCTGGCCTGCGGGTTTGGGTGCTGTTCTTCTTTATTGTGATGTCATTTACGTTACTTTTCCTGGACTGGTATAATGAATAAAACGTGAAAGATCTGTGGAAGAATGAATGATTTTCATCTGGAAACCCGTGGGAAAAGTAAACCCCTCCACACACACACACACATCAGCTGGTTGCACAAGGTTGCTAAAGAGATAGGCTGCGAAAAGGCTTTTTTCTGCTCACGCACCCCATCCAAGTGTCCATTGACAATCGAAAGCTGTCAGCAGAACTGTCAAAACGGGGATTCTCGTTCAGAGCAAAAAAAGGGGTGCAAATTTTGCCTTGCTTTCGATTACTTAACACTTGTATTGGTTGGGTGCTTATTGATTCTCCGCCGTTCCGGAATAATATCGAGTGAGTTGCTAGGTGCCAATCCAGACACAGTGCCCACAGTTGGTTCGGTACGATTCATCCATTCGCCTTTTTGCTGTCTCTCCCGAAACACAGAAAGATGCTCCGTTTTGCGGCTGGCCGTGTGCTGGGCGGACTTCGCAGTGCCGCTGGGCTGAAGAGTGGTGGTGTTTCGTCGATGGTGGCCGTGCGTCACTCGCACAGCAACGAAACCGACGAAGAGTTTGATAGCCGCTACGAGGCCTACTTCAACCGACCGGAACTGGATGGTTGGGAGGCGCGCAAGGCGATGAACGATCTGCTCGGTATGGATCTGGTGCCGGAGCCGAAAATCATCGTGTCCGCACTGAAGGCATGCCGTCGGTTGAACGACTACGCACTGGCGGTCCGTTTTCTGGAGGGTGTGAAGGACAAGTGTGGTGACAAAACGAACGAAATCTACCCGTATCTGCTGCAGGAAATTCGCCCCACGCTGACGGAACTCGGCATTGACACACCGGAAGAGCTGGGCTACGATCAGCCGGAGCTGGCACTGAAATCGGTGTACGACATGCACTAAATCTATGGGTGTTGTGTCCCAGGTCGCGAGGGATTAGTCGTGGTCGTTTTGTCAATATTAAATAAATACACAGCCAGCTGTTATATAATCGGAACCACCTCCCGAGCCTGCGTGTGTTTATTGTTATTACTTCAACAAAATGGCAATGTTGTTTGTGTCTTACACAAATGATCTAATTCGTCTTCGTTTTGTTTTTCCATTCGGTCAGAATATTAGCGGCACGTTCCAGCGTATCATCCCGCTTGAAGAAGCAATACCGGACAAAGCTCTCTCCGAGTGCTTTGTGCTCGTCGCTATAAAATGCCGACGGTGGAATGCCCTGTAACCCAACTGTTTTGGTCATCCACTTGGTAAACCGATAATCACTGTACCGATCCGTTTCCTCGGACAGATTCACCTTATCGGCGAGTTTCGACCAGTCGGCCACCATAAAATATCCTCCCTGCGGGATGGTCGGGTGCATCCCAATGTCCTCCAGGAACCGGGCCATATAATCGCGCTTCGTAACGAGTTCCGTCGAAATGCTGTTAAAGTAGCAATCGGGGCTCGTCAGCTGATCGAGCTCCTTTTCGAATCCCACCGCTATCGCTTCCTGTATTGGGGTGGCGCACGTGTACACGCAGTTCTGGTGTACCATCTGCAAGTTACGCATCAAACTCTCCGGCCCGTAAGCCCACCCAATCTTCACTATAAAAGCTGCATTGTTTCTTTCCTTAGATCGGCAAATGCAAGGTGGTGAAGCAAAATGCAAACGACTCGGTGCTGCTGATCGGTGCTGGTATTACACTGTACGAAGCGTTGAAGGCGGCCGAAGAACTGGAAAAGAGCGGTATTCACTGTCGCGTGATTGATCCCTTCACCGTAAAACCCTTGGATCGGGAAGGAATCATCCAGAATGGTGCACAGTGCGGTGGCCGTGTCGTTGTTGTTGAGGATCACTATAAGTAAGTATCAGAGGGTACCTGCCCAGCATTTCCTAATCATTCGTGTAACTAAATTGAACTTCTATTTCAGCTCTTCCTTCCCATAACACAGGCAAGGAGGTCTCGGAGAGGCGGTCCTATCAGCGCTCGCCGAACAACGCAACTTTGTCGTGAAGCATCTGGGCGTTGACAAGCTACCCCGTTCTGGTCCACCCACCGTTCTGGTGGATATGTTTGGCATTTCGGCACGTTCCGTTGCAGCCGCCGTACAAGACATCATCAAGATGTAAAACACAAGGAAACAACGTGCGCGCCGTATCGAATCTTTTGCTGCCCCGATCATGTTGATCTGTGTGGTTGCATTTTCTTGACTTAATTTTTCAATATTTGCTTCGTTTATAATTTTTGCTGCTGGAATGAGGGTGCTTTTTATTTTGTTTTCTTTTGTTTTGGGAGTAAATATCAGTAACAAGAGGGTTGCTGTTAATCCTCTCTAAATTTCCACTGTCATTGACATTGATTGTAGATTGTACCACCACCGCCACCTGGGCCTCTTCCAATCATATCTGGTAACTGATGGGGAAAGGGTGATCGTTGTCCATCGAGAGAGCGAAAGCAATTGCGCGAAATATAATCGTACAAATAAAAAGTAAAACGGTTTCACGAAGCAATGTCATTTCGAGAAAGAAATTTGATTCTACGCTCTGGTTAATGTAATCATTGAAGTGGAACTCGCGGCAGATCTTCCACCAATTTCATTCCCGTGAACTTCGAGGCAGTACCTTGCAGCAACTCCCAAGATTAGTGCGGACGGAACAGAACGAGAGAAACTAGACTAGAGGCGAAGAGATTGATCGAGAGCCTCCTGTACAATATCAACACAGATGCGGAGATCCCATGTCATTACACGTATCACTGCGATTAATTTGTTATTTTCTTCAACAAAAAATAGCTTCTAAAAATATTATCTGAACATTTAACGGCTTTTTAAAAATTTCACAATTGTCACAACAAAACCTGAACGATTGAACCATTCACCATAAACGGCATCTCGCAACTCAAATTTGAAAGATTGCGCGCTCTCGCTCTCGCCATTTCTGTACACAAAACCGTTTCATCTGCACCGTACGGCTGGTTGCAGCCTGTCCGCTGTTTGAAGAAAACGACACACATACACACACTGCGCTAACGAACAAAAAAAAAGAGCCACAGATCGCGCAGTGCGTGTACGTTTTCGCGCTGATTGTTTCCGTTTTTTATTGTCGTTTGTGTTTTGTTGTTGTGTTTTGAAAGCATTTATCGTGCAAAAACCCCCCCAGACCGAGAGGTGGTTTTACTCTTTTGCCAAAACGTACGCCATACTGCTCTCTGTGTCCGATCGCACAATCGAAGCGGCAGCCGTCGAACGCCATTGTGTGGTGTCCGGATCGCGTAAACCGTCGAGGATACATTGCAGAAGCGAACAGCGCCGTTTGGAATCTTGTCCAATGAATCTTCCTGCGACCGGAACAAGCGGGCTCACCTTGTAATCTCAATCCAAAAACGAGCAATAATAGGGTAAGTTTATGGTCCACACCAAAAAAAAGAACGGTTGCATTTTCAGCGGGTTTTAGACTGAACGGGAAGAACGAGAAGGTAAAGGAATGCAAAGATGCGGTGCGGACGAGTGGTGTCGTTCTCTGTTTTCGTAAGCCACAGCAACTGATTGACAGAGATGAAGATAGGAGTGACGAAATGCCTGTGCCCTCTCGTGCTTTTCCTCGGAGGAAACACAGCAGGGTGTGTGTGTGAGTCTGTTGAGCCGGAGGAAGCCGGAGGACGGTAAAAGAGGAAAATGCGCCGCAAGCGTGTACGGGTAGTGCCAAAGATCCGTTCCGATTTTCGAACAATCTACCAAGCAAAGAGAGCAACACAGTGAAGAAACAGAGAGAATCCGCCTCACATGTGTTTGCTGCAGTGAAAAAGAGAGAGAGCTAGTGGGTGAGCGAACGAGCCAGTACTAGAGAGCAGTGCAATGGTGTTTTCCTGCTGGCTGGCAGGCTGGATCTTCCGTCTGTGGAAATTGCATCAAAAATAGGCTAAAATCGGTTTCAAACCGCCCAATGGGTACGCACCAGGTGAGGATGAGTTGGGAAAGATTGTGAATTCAGTGCGCGACCGTCACCGTCCGGGCATCGAAAGGCAGGAAAAGCGTATCGAAGAGCGCGCCATTCGGAAGTGAAACTGTCCAAGGTGGTGGTACTGCTGCTGCTGCTGCGACGACGGTAAAATCGATAAACAGCATGAACTTGACGACGCGCGTCGTGCGCCTACTATGATTCTAGATTTGGTGCGACCATCAAACCACCCATGCACAAGGCATGCTCTTCGTTCGATTCGTTAAAATGGATTTGTGGTTTTCCGGTGAAGGCAATCCGGCGGAACACCTTGCCCAACCATCACAGATTTGAAGTGTCTCGTCGCGGCCACCAGCCCTCTGTGACAGAGTGTGTGTAAATAATCGAAGAGGAGAAAGTTTTAGGCTGTGGCTCGGTGTGGCTTTTGTATGTTATTTCCTCTTTCTCGTCAGCATGGGCGATGCGTCGCGACCCAAAAGAAAACGAGAAAGGCCCCAATTTCCTGCTAACAAAGCATCGCGGTTTGCCTCTTGTTTCGTTGCTAGGAAAGATGGGATGATGGGGTGACGATTTGTGATTAAAATGAAAGGAAAAAACTAATTTTATTTTCTCTCCTTTTCTCTTGCTCTCTCTCTCTCTCTTTTTCCCCGTTCCAGACCCGAAATCGCTACCTGTACGTGTAGATCTGGGTTTATAGTGCGTGTAGACGATTGGCCGGGGCGCGACGAAATCCCCCCCTCCCCCCGCTTGCAAGCTTGGTGGGAAATAATTTAGATAACTTAATAACTTCCCCGTGAAACAAGTTACAAATCCTACCCATAAGTAACCATGGAGGAGGACACGGAATACAAGAAGCTACCGATCGATGAACGCTGCGTGCACAAACTGTGGAAGGCCCGTGTCGACGGGTACGAGGAGGCGGCCAAACTGTTCCGCACCATCGACGACGAAAAATCCCCCGAGTGGAATAAGTATCTTGGGCTGATCAAGAAGTTTGTCATCGACAGCAATGCGGTCGCCCAGGAGAAAGGGCTCGAGACGGCACTCGTGTTCGTCGAGAACAGTGGCAATGCGGGCAAAACGGTCGGCGAAGTGATGGGTGGTATCGTGACGAAATGCATCGGTGCACCGAAAACCAAAACTAAAGAGCTGGCGGTGCAAATAACGCTCATGTACGTGGAGATCGAACGGCAGGAAACCGTGCTGGAAGAGTTGCTGAAGGGTACGGAGCAAAAGAATCCCAAAATAGTGGCGGCCTGTGTCAGTGCGATAACGCTCGCGTTGCGCGAGTTTGGCAACAAGGTAATGAACATTAAGTCGATCGTGAAACGGCTGCCCGCCCTGCTGAGCGACCGCGATAAGACGGTGCGCGACGAATCGAAGGCGCTCACGGTCGAGATTTATCGATGGATTGGGGCAGCGTTCAAGTCGCAAATTGCTTCCCTGCCCGCCGTACTGTTGGCCGAACTGGAAACCGAGTTTGAAAAGGTTGGCAGCGAGAAGGCCACACCGGTACGGTACCTGCGGTCGCAGCAAGAGAAACAGCAACAAATCGCTGCTTCGGCGGCGGATGGGGCCGAAGGAGAGGATGATGGTGATGGGGTGGAAGGTGGTGGTGATGCCGGAGATGAGATTGATCCGATGGATTTGATCGATCCGGTCGACATACTGTCGAAGTTGCCGAAAGATTTCTACGAAAAGCTGGAGGCGAAGAAATGGCAGGAACGGAAGCAATCGCTGGAATCGTTGGAAACATTACTGCAAAACCCCAAGCTACAGCCGGGCGATTATGGTGATGTTGTGCGGGCCCTCAAGAAAGTGATCACGAAGGACACGAACGTAGTGCTGGTGGCACTCGGGGGCAAATGTTTGGCGATGCTGGCGAAAGGGCTAGGCAAGAAGTTCAACACGTACGCCGGGGTGAGTAGTGATGCGAAGACAAACAGAATTACATGGATAATATGGGTAATATTAAACCAAGGAAAGAGTTTAAGGAGAATCACACTAAAATGCATCAAACACAAACGTATACAGCACACGAGATTAGCCGTTCGTACGAAAAAGGTTCCCCCGCTGTTAAAAAAGTCTGCCTTTTTTAGTATTCTAAGAAAGGATTATGCCTTCAACCGAACCAGTGAAAATGACCATGGTCACGACTGGTTGAATTCTATCTGTTTCTCTAGCTCCGAAGTGTTACGCTCGACGGTTCAACTTAGACTAGTTTATTTCCTTGTTTCTGTTTCATGCTAGACTTATGTGATAGTATTGGTGTTATAACAAATATTGCGAATATAATTGGGTGCTATAATTATAAAAAAAATCATGTAGTGCGGGTTGCCTAACGTAAGGCGTAAACACTATCCTTCCCATTAATCGCACAAAGAATTGGAATAGTTTAAAAATACTGTATTTTGCCTGTCAAACTCACCGCTAGGTCTTCGCACAGTGTGGACAAAATAGTAATTTGCCTTTTTCACCTTTATTTATGCAGGCCTGCGTTCCAGCGATACTGGAAAAGTTTAAGGAGAAAAAAACGAACGTCGTTACAGCGCTGCGGGATGCGATCGATGCAATCTACCCGTCTACCACGCTGGAAGCTATCCTAGAGGATGTGCTCGAAGCGTTGGGCAATAAAAATCCAAGCGTTAAGATGGAAACCGCCTCCTTTCTGGCCCGATCGTTTACCAAAACGCTACCCACAGCGCTATCGAAGAAAATACTGAAACCCCTAATAGCAGCACTGCTCAAGACGCTAAACGAACCCGATCCGGCCGTAAGAGATGCGGCGGCGGACGCAATCGGCACCGCCATGAAGTTGGTTAGTGAGAAAACGATCGGCCCATACCTAACCGAGGTGGACGCACTGAAGATGGCCAAAATAAAGGAATGTTGCGATCGTGCGGTGATTACGATAAAGATTCCGGCCGCTCGCAAGGAACGCCCGGCAACGGCACCAGCAAAACCGGTTACGGTCATTAAGAAGGCACCGTCCGAGACGAAGGTTGGTTCATCGGCAGCGGGAGTTCAGCGTCCAGCAACAGCAGCGACCGTCGTTAAGAAGGTTGTATCCGGCGGTGGTGGTCTTAAGAAAAGTGCTACCGGAGGCTCGCTGGGCGGAAGGGCCGGTACGGGGACGGGTTCAGCTAAAGCGGGTGCTTCCTCATCCGCTCCAAACACGGAGAAAGATCTCTCGCAGGAAGAAATCGATGAGCGAGCGGGTGAAATGCTTCCGCCCGACGCTATCGGCGGTTTGATTGATGCGAACTGGAAAACGCGTCTCAGTGCCGTTGAATCGTTTGCCGGTGCGATCGCCGGTTTCGAACCGAAACCGGGCCTTTCGCAGGTCCTGTTGCGGTCGTTGGGTAAGAAGCCGGGCTTTAAGGATACGAACTTTCAGGTGCTGAAAGGCAAGCTAGACACAGCCCGGACCGTTGTGGAACGGTTCGGAATTACCACCACGACGGCCGATTATCTGCTGACGGATGTGACGGAGAAGTTGGGCGATGCGAAAAACGGTTCCGCCGCAGCCGCTTTGCTGACGGCGATTGCCGACGGTGGTGCTCGGTTGGATTACACCGTGCAGCGCGCGATGGAGTTTGCATTTGAGCAGCAGAAATCACCCAAAGTGCAGCAGGAGGTGCTCGTATGGGTAGCGACGGCACTGCGCGAGTTCGGGTTCCAGGTCGAAGCGAAAGGACTGTTGGAAAGTGCGCGGAAGGCGGTGCAGAGCATTAATCCTGCGGTGCGTACCGCCGGCATCGGCCTACTGGGCACAATGTACCTGTTCATGGGGCAACCACTTACGATGTTTTTCGACAATGAGAAACCCGCCCTAAAGCAACAAATAATGGCCGAGTTCGAACGGTGCGCAGGACAGAAACCACCGCCGCCAACGCGCGGCACAATACCAAAAGCAGGAACCGGTGGAGCAGATGACGATGACGACGAGGGCGGTGAAGGAGGAGCAGCAGCAGCTGAGGAGGAATCGGCACCGATGGTGAACGTAAGCGATCTTCTGCCGCGAATCGACATCTCGGGACAAATTACGGAAGCGTTACTAACCGAGCTTTCGGACAAAAATTGGAAAACACGAAACGAAGGCTTGGTTCGGCTGCAAACACTTATTGCCGAGGCAAAGCTCATTAAACCGACGCTCGGAGATTTGCCGCAAGTGCTGGCCCAGCGACTGGTTGACAGCAATGCAAAGATAGCGCAAACTTCGGTCGAAATTTGTCAGCAAATTGCAATTGCAATGGGTCCCCCGTGTCGGCAGTACGTGCGTGCGTTTTTCCCCGGCTTTCTGAAAGGGCTCGGCGATGGGAAAAGCTTCATCCGAAGCGCGTGTCTGACGTGCATCAACACCTGGGGCGAGCAGGCAGGCTATAGGGACTTTTTCGATGGTGAAATGATTGCCGATGCGCTCAAAACCGGCAGCCCAGCGCTGCGAACCGAGCTGTACGCATGGTTGGCGGAGAAGCTGCCCCCCCTGCCCACGAAAAGTATCCCGAAGGACGAGCTACTGGCCATTCTGCCCCATCTGTACACACACATTACCGATCGGAGTGCGGATGTGCGCAAGAACGCTAACGATGCGATCCTGGGCGTGATGATCCACATGGGGTACGATGCGATGGTGAAGGCACTGGACAAACAGAAGCCCATCTCGAAGAAGGATATACAGGCAGCACTCGATAAGGCACGGCCGAATCTCCCGGTTAAGCAGCTACCACCGGCAAAGGTTGCGCCACCGCCGGAGGATGCGGCCCCGGCCAAGGGTGGACTAAAGCTGAAAACACCAAAATCGGCTGGTGCTGGAGGTGTCGCTTCCGGCGGTCGAAATGGACCACCGGGTTCGGCTGGTTCCGAGAAGTCCGGTGGTGGTGGTGGAGGGCCGGGTGTTGGTAGCGCCGGCAGCGGAGCTAGCTCGTCCCGCAAAAAGGAAGAAGATGCCGACTCGTTGGCACCGTTGCTCGCCGTAAACGGGCTCAAAAAGCAACGGTTTGTCGATGAACAGAAGCTGAAGGTATTGAAGTGGACGTTCACCACACCGCGGGAGGAGTTCTACGAGCTGCTCAAGGATCAGATGCAAACGGCCAACGTAAACAAGGCACTGATGGTGAACATGTTTCACGACGATTTCCGCTACCATCTCAAAGTGATCGACGCACTGATGGAAGATTTGGCAACGAACGAGGAGGCGCTTATCTGCAACTTGGACCTGGTGATGAAATGGCTCTCGCTCCGTTTCTACGACACCAATCCATCCGTACTGCTGAAAGGCTTAGAGTATCTGAATCAAGTGTTTCAACGACTGGTCGACCGGCAGTACATGCTGGCAGACATCGAAGGGAGCTCGTTCGTGCCGCATCTGCTCATCAAAATTGGCGATCCGAAGGATGTCGTCCGGAACGGGGTGCGAACGCTTCTCCGGCAGATCTGTTTGCTTTACCCGTTCTCGAAAGTGTTCGTTTTCATTATGGACGCGCTAAAGTCGAAAAATGCTCGCCAACGGGCGGAATGTTTAGACGAGCTCGGCTACCTAATTGAAACGTACGGGCTTACCGTTTGCCAACCCTCACAGCCGGTTGCACTGAAGGAGATAGCACGGCACATATCCGACCGGGATAATGCGGTTCGGAATGCGGCGTTGAACGCTGTGGTGCAGGCTTACTTTTTAACCGGCGAGAAAATCTACAAACTGATCGGACAGCTCTCGGACAAGGATCTTTCGATGCTGGATGAGCGCATTAAGCGGTCGAAGAAGGCGTCGGTAGTTCCGGCAAAGAAAGTGCCCGGTGTGGCGGGTGTTCCGGGGTCGAATCTCGCCGACACTACGATGGTTGCGAAGGAAAGCATCGTGCCGATGGTGGGTGGGCAGGACCTACATCCGGTGGTGGGGGGTGGCGATGTGGGCGGTGCGGACGATGCGATGGATGAGGACGATACGCTGGTACCAACGCATGCGGACACGGTGGTCGTACCGATGAAGTGAGTTTCTTTTGTTAAGCTTTTTACCCATGTCAAAGCTCGTCCAACTATGCATTAATCGTAAGGTATGGAGGATAAGGGCGCATACGAGGTGGAGCTTTTTGTTTCCCCGGGTTTGAAGAAGATCGGTTCTGTCCACTTGCTTAAAACAACGCTCGGTTCGAGATAAACAAGAATTAAGCGAAGCTAGTTGTGTATCTTCATTGGGCGCAATGTTCTAATCATATGGATGATAGTTTTGTAACCTGGTAAACACTTTTTTTATCAAGGTGCCAAATGTTTTGTAAACTTCGTTAGTTTTTTTTATCTAAATTTAAGTGTGATACAGTGAAAAAAAAATGTTCATCGGATTCTTCAAACCCACGAAATTCCAAAATTCCGACACGGATTACTCATTGTTTTGTTGCTTGTTCCTCCGTACCTGTTAACCTTGAGTAGAGCCCTACTTGTGTACTATAACATGTTGTCTGTTATGTTGTGATGTCGAGCTGTTAACCACTGTCGACAGTGTGTCTTTGTCGCTTGAGTGATACGTTCTATACTACTGTCCAACACAGTCTTCTAAGGTAGCAGTAACTAAATTTGCGGGTGTTGGGTTATTGTTTCCTTTCACACGCCTACTGTAGAATCATAGTACCCGAGCCTCCACAGCCGCGTGTGGTAAAGGGTCCGTTCAGGCTGGACGAGAACGTGATAGCGGATATCGAACGAAACTGGGTGAAGGCCGACGAGCTCGGCAAAACCGTCCTCAGCCCGATGGATGATTCCTTCATCTACGACGAGCTGTCAGTGATTGCGGTGAACGGTGTATCATATCCGGAGGAGAAATTCCGACAGCTTACCCAGCGCAACCTGCTGCTATCGTCGGCCGGTGGCGGACCCGGTGAATCGCCCGTTCATCAGCGTCCCACAACGGCGACGACAACGACGACGGCGGTGTCCAGTATTCGACCATCGCTAGATGGTAGCGGGCTGATACCGAAACCGAAACCTGCGCCTCCCGTCGGACCAAGGTATTAGGAAATTAGCGGATACATCCTATGTTTTTGTGTAGTTTAGTTGGAGTTCTTAGAGCATAAGGGTACAGATGACTGAAGCTACAAGCTAAAGCTGAAAAAATGGGGTTTGTTTCCTTTCCTATTCCTTACAGTTTGACCGATGTGCTCCCAAAGATGGATCAGAACTTGGTACGCATCATTCGCGGAATCGGCAACACGGACAGTTACGCTGCACATGCCGCCTTAAACGAGCTAACCGATATTATGCAATCGCCGGAGAAACAGGCCGTACTGCGAGGATATGAAGAAATGTACATACAGCACGTACTGCAACAATTTAAGGTATGAGAAGACAGATTGTAGTAGTTACGGTTAGTGATGAGAAAAACGGCTCCGAAGGCGGAGCCGGCTCCGACCGGTTCCAATAATTTTCGGAACCGGCTCCGGAGCCGTTGGTTCGGAGCCGGCTCCGGAGCTGTGGGTGCGGAGCCGGCTCCGGGCTAAAACCACTGTCCAACATTTGTACGTCCAAGACTTCAAAAACTGCTTCAATTTTTTTGACTTTACCCCGGTACTACAACTCATTGCAGAACATCCAGCAAAAGCCGATAGCAGAATCGATGAACATATATCAACCGTTGCTCCACAGCATCTTCATGTTTTTCGCCTCGAAATCGCTCGGCAAACATTTGTCGATCGTGTCCATTAAAAACATAATCTCTGTGCTGCTGGGACTGATGGCGGATAACCGGCTGGTGACCGGTATCGACGATGCGCAGTTCGTCAAGGTGGTAAACGGCATCTGTCTGAAGATACTGGACCGGACCAACTTCACCTACATGAACTGTGCGCTGATCCGTTTGTTGAAGGAATCCTGCCAGACCAGTTGCTTGCCAAAGTTTACGGACCTGCAGATGAAGTGCATCTGGCGCAACGTGAAGGTCATACCGGACCGGTTGCCCGAGCTGGACTATGAGGCTGTGTTGCTGGAAGGGCACGAATTTATGCTTGCCCTCCCGTCGACCTGGTGGCAATCGCGACCATCCGATATGCCGCTCCGGACGGTGAAAACAATCATTCACAATATGACGAAAATTAAGGGCAACGCGATACTGCAGCATTTGAATACGATTCCGACCCGGTCGGAGCTACACTCGTACGTGCTGCGCATCCTGAAGAACATCAACAAGGATGCGAGCGGTACGGTGGCTGGCGATGGTGAAGCGGGTGGTGGTTCGTTACGATCGGGCACGGGTGGCTTGATCGGTACCGCACAGAACAATGCACTAAACAGCGACAATAACAACCATGGTGGTACGCGCAGCAGCATGATCGGTGGTGGTGATGGGGACGGCAATGGTACGGTGGTTGGTTCCGAGTATCAGAAGTATATTGCTATCAATGCAAGCGTGGAGAGTGGTGCCGATGGTGGTAAAGGTACGTGAATCTTATAGTTTGTTTTTAGTACACCGTAAGGACATGAAGCTTGCAGTTGTTGTGTTTGCATAACTCTAGGGTTTCTAGGAACCAAGCTACATAATAACCGAATATCGCCAGGCTACTACCATATTTTCGATTATTGGTATAGTATAGTGATGGGCGCTCGATTCCGGATCCGGGTGCGGAACTGATTCCGGATGCGGGTGCGAAACCGATTCCGGAGCCGGGTGCAGTGGCGGATTTAACTGGACTGAGCGGCCGCAGGGCCGCCCCCCAGCTCGTAGGGGCCCCCGAAAAACGAAGGAATTACCACACCTACCCCCCCCCTTCCCCCCTCCCCGCTCGGGTACTTAGAAAGAATCAGCTAAACACATCTTGCAAGGGGGCCCGGATCCGGACCTACTGTTCGGAATCGATTCCGCAAAATTCGGAGCGCTCCGGAATCGATTCCGGTCAAACCATCATTTCGCTCATCACTAGTATAGTACTTAAAATAAAGAAAATAATATGTTTACATTTAAAACTTGATTCGTAAAACCCTGTAAAAGATAGAACATTAGTTGTTAGTAATCTAACCAGGAGATGATCAACTTACCAGACCCTGGCAAGTCCGTCATTCGCATCAATTCTGTCACTTCACGTCCGTTCTCGTAAATGTTGGTTAAAACAAACGAGCTGTGTCAGTGTCATTACTATTTTCAACACAACTTCTGCATTGCGTTCATGTTAATTCAGATAAATGATAATAACTCCTTGTTTAATTATTATCTCCAGGTGGTCCAGAAAACAAACAAAATCCGGAGTTTTGGATGGCACGACTAAATTATCTAACGGTAAGTGTTTTAATGCGATTTTTGGATAAAACATGACGCGGTGTGATGATGTGAAATAATGTTAGAGGGCTAATTTAGTAATCTGGTTTTTTGTTATTTGAAAATTTACTTACTTAATGAAAAAGGCAATCATTGGCTTCGTACCGTTGTTGATTGTACTTCTAACCGCTACTAGAACGTACCTTCGAATGCAGGATTGAATGTTCGATGAATGATGATTCCCTATGTACCCGCTTTTCTAGACCAATCATAAGAGACAGAAACACTGCTGACTGAGGACAGAAACATGCGGTCCCGCTCAGATCGGATAGTAGGTGTAGCCGGTGAACCAACAAATAATGAAGTATTGTTGCCTTAGTCTGTGAATTGGCTTTGCATGAATTCTAGTGAAAAGAATCGATCGTCGAAGAGAAGACTTTTTTCTAACCTTTATTTTGCTATCATTATTAAGTTTATGTGAACATGACAAAAAATAATGTTGTATATATATATATGTACGTGTTTCCGTATACGCTAATGGTATGGTTTAATGTTTTAGAAAAAGACTACCGTTGGTCAACCGAATCGTGGGAGCATGTTGGGCGCAAGCGGCACACAACTGTCGATAGACGGGACGGGAACGACGCTCGGCGGTAGTGCGACGACGACGGTGCCCGGTGGGATTATTACGGACGAGAATCTGAATCTTAATCAAATGCAGGGCAGCAAGTTCAGCATTCGTCGCGGGCTGGATGGGACGGGATTGGGGCACGAGACCACCCTCACCGGAACTCCCGTAGGAGGCGGCATGACTTCACAGCGTCGCGAGTTGTTGCAGCAAAAGCTAGAACAGCTAAAGCAACACAAGTGAACTTGGCCGGTTTGCCGTGGATGCATAAGAGTCTCTAGGCGTGGATTTATGCGTGCGTGTGTGTGAGAGTGTATCAGAGCTAGTATAATCTATCCCGCGGTAGGACGGGCATACACACGTTTCGATGGAAATTCTACAGGTCAACGCGAAATGGCGCCCTTTTATTATATTCAAAACAACAGGTATTAAATCTTTATCTCTCTCTCTGTTTGAGGTTGAGGACACACACACACATTGCGAAAATACTCATCCCGTTCAACTGCTCCACCATTCCCTATTCCCCCTCTCCCTCCCCCCCCTCTAGCGCACAAGCGATGATCGAGGACATAGTAGCATCATAGATGCGCCTTCCTCAACAAGTATTCCCAGTTTGGTTTATTGGGTTTTACGACTGAAAGATCAAAAGTGTGTGTACATGTGTTGTGTGGCAGTATGTTTTTATGTTTGTGTCACCACTCACTAACCAATCACTCCCCCCGGTCTGAGTAGTCTGTGCTTGCATTTTGGCCAGTCGTCTCCTTATTTTTATCAATTTTTTCACATGCACACAAACACACACAGTATCAGCAAGGAAACACACGTTTTTCTCTAGATGTAAGGTCAATTTTTTTATCCATTTCACACGTTAGCTGCGTTAGGTTACTTTGAAAACTGCGTTTTTAACTTATTCTTAGGTGTAACACATTCGTAGCAGCGCTCGTTAAAAGATTAGCGATACCTACCGGCACCTCATGTTACAACAGTTTGTTAATCTGTTTTTGAACAATTGCCTTCTCGAAATGAACGTTGCGAACGTATTGTTTGTTTTTTTTTTAATCGAATAATTCAACACTACTGAATACTATTACTACCACTACTGCTACTATACTACATCATCCGTTTTTGACGGGGTTAAAAAAGACTTGCAGATTATATACACAACCCATTACTTAAAACTCTCACCTACCAAACAGACAAGAAATTAGATTAGCAAAAAACATGTGGAAAACCTGGATATACATATACACCAAACAGGAGCGTGCACCTTTCAGCAACCAAGTTAGAGCCGCTTGCGTAGGGATATGTTACGTTTAGTTTACCACAGTTGTGTGCGTGTTGTGCCGTGCACGTTTACTACGAATACACTCTGCTCTCCATGACCTGCTATATTACTGCACACGTTAATATACATATAACTTTCGCCACGCAGTTTGAATGCTTGTAAAAGACGGTTTGTTTTGGTTATTGTTTTGACGAGTAGGAGAGATACATAGCAAATAGGTGATAAGAGCTGATCCAGCAGACGGTGGTAGTGGTTCGTACATTTGAGAACGACACACCGCACGCGTTCATCAGTAGTGTGTATAAACGAGACATTTTTTTGTGTTATCTCTCTCGCGCTGCATTAGATCAGATTACACCAAAATTCGACGTTCCTGTGTTGTGATTTTACCGAAATCAATTACAAAAACAAAATGTCTCTTTTTGCAGTAAGTAGAGACAGACAGAGACAAAATACGGCCGGACAGCATTCAACATCACGTACTCAGTCTCACAAGAATTGCTTA
>KZ062830.1:28263-102424 GCA_002091835.1 Anopheles maculatus
TCTTGTAGAAGTGGGTAATGAAGTGGTTCAGATACTCCTCGTGCGTATCCACATCCAGACCTTCGCGACCGATCCACTCGATCGTGTACTTCTGAATGTTGGACGCTTCGATACGGTTCGGCACGCGTACGTCGCGCAAATCAGCCAGCAGCTTGCAGGCCTCCGTGTCGAGACTGCGGTTCAGGATGTCCACGTACAGGGACGCTTTCTTCAGGTTCTGCAGGTTGATGTTGTTAATGTAGCGAATGTACGCGAGGCAATGGTTTTTCGTGTTCTTCACATTCAGCACACCGTTGATGACTTCGCGCTCCGTCACTGTAAGTGGAAGAAGGCAGGTTTTTAGTGACATTCATGTTGTCCAGTTCCAGTGGAATTCGTTTTACTCACCAGACATGAAGTAGTTGTGCGTTTGATCCTTATCCAGTTTACCCTGCGCAAATAGAGATGCCGCACCCTTGCGGAACAGTTTCTGCATCTTCGTGAGAGTGTCCCACCAGACAGCTTGATCTTCGGCTTGCAGCTTCGGAACTCGCTGTAAGTTTAAACCATTCATGAAGTTCATATATAGAGCGCTCTCTATTTCTGTCAGTTTCCTCATACCTTGTTGTTAAAGTTGATCAGAATAGACGAGATGGGTTGCAGGATCGAAATAGGCGGCACCGCATTACTATCCTTTTTGTACCACAAGTCCAGCAGCGTCACATCGACCCCCATCGAGGCAAGATCGTCTCGGATGAGCTGAAGTTCGGACGATAGAATGTATGTTGGGATTGGCCGATAGCCATACTTTTGTCCCAAGAAGACGACAAAGTTAGGCCCCATCGATAGGCGCTGACAGTTTTGGATCTCACGCATACACAGCTCCGTCGTCATGTGATCATCCGTAGCCTCGTCTCGCACACCCCATCGCATGTCTACCACCTTGGGGGAAGGGAAGTTGGAAGGTTCGCTTAGGATATCCGCAATAGGAGGAATTATTTATAGCGCAAAGAACCTGCGTGACGCACGCCATCTTTTGCCGTAATTTATTAGCTACCAAAGTTGGCAACTTGGCTCGTTAAACCGCACAGTGATAAACCCAACAAAGGGGGAGTAAGTAAATCATAACGTACATACAAGCAATTGCTTTATGATAAACCAGTCTGGCTTCCCTATATGCCATACTGTTAGAAAGAAAAACGATTGTCTCAGCGCCATAAACAAATCCCAACTCGCTTTCAACAACGTCTATGTCAGCCCGTTGGAGGTATATCAAAACTGTCCTCGTTTTATATCAGCAGTTGCGCACGTTAAGCGTATGCACAGAGTGTGGCAAAAGTTCAAACAACTCTCTCCCGAACACTATTGACCCATTTCGAGGCCACATTCGAGGCAGCGACTGGGCATTCATAAGGAAGGGACACTCAAAACAATGGCGTGATGTGAGTTTGACGTCATTTGTCAGCTAGTTGCCGTCATATCAAAAGCGCTTGTTGGTGTTGTCTAGCAGAGCGAGTTGTATGCCTCTCCCACCTTTTTTGACGTTTTTCCAACCTGTCACATTGTTATGTTGCTAGACATTAATCTAGCGAAACGGTCTTAGTAGGCAGATGTTGGAAGGAACAGACAAAAAAACTCCTGATACAATGTTTATGTGTGTGGAGGTATTTCTTTAGGGGGCGCAAATGAAGACACTCCCGACGATACTAAATAAATCAATAAGCTGAATTTCGGTTGGGTGTCACATTTCTTTGCGTTTTCATAAATACTAAAGTTACTTAAAGACTTACTACGACGAACACCTTTTAAGTACTCACTTGAAATTCCAATCCATGCTTCTCCCGACAGTAGTCCTTGATACGGGGATAACATTTGGCCATCAGGTTGTTCCTTTCCATGGTTGTATCTATAGGGAGACACAGAAAACCAGAATAGAAAGGATGCATCAGGCACGAAAAGAATCCTTCACCCTTGGAGTACGACGACCGTACCCCGAACAACCTTCGGCATGGTCAAAGCTCAGTTACGTAACCTGCCACCACCGTACCTGTGAATGTGGAGCTGGTAAAGATGCGCACAATTTTCGAACTAACCGGTGGCAGATTCTCCATCGAACCGGCAAAAATCGTGTCAATCGTGCGGTCATCCATTGTGTGTTTCGACCACGCACCGCAGATTAGAACTTGTCGGGTTTGTGTTGTTGTAACTTCACTATCGGCAACTTTCCACTGAACAGGTGTCGACCATTCTAGAGCTGTCGCACGTCTGAATGGAACACTGGTCGGAAACCTGCCAGCCAGCCCAGAACTGCAGGTATTGCGTTTCGATCAAACCATACCAGGTCCGGTTGGTCCGTTGCCATGGTGCACTGGATCGGGGTGAATAATACGGTACAGAACACTGTGAAGAAAACAGAACAAATGGCAAATGCCGAAACGGCGTACCGGCATATTTCGCCTACTAACCAATAATGCGGTCGCTAGGTTCCTAATGCGGGCATGCCGGGAAACCGTTGCGAAACTGGAAGCGAGGTGTGCTTTGTTTTCACTTTCATTGGCTTCCGGACATTCCAGCGTTTGCTTATCATCGGTTTTTTATGGGGTTTTGTGCAGGACGGTATGCAAGGACGACGACGACGGTGATGGTGGCGAACGTATTAGGGTGGGACAATGTTTACTTATTTTTGTTTTGACTACGAGTCCCCGGCACGCCAGCCTTGCTCGGGTGCAACCACTGTCAGGACGCTTCGGAAAAAGCGGAAGCGTGCTTAGAAAGTGCAACGACGCGATGCATTCCGATACAGACGGACGGTTCGCTTTTTTTTCGAAGGGTGGTGAGAGTGGAAAGTTACGTCAATAAAGCGTTTGGCGTGAGCCCGGTTGCCATGCATCCATTGAGGCCTCTCGGTTTCTATTGACGGTTCTGTTGGAGGCGCTCTGCAATGGTAGTAATAGTGCTGCATTGCGGTTTGTGTTGTCATTTGACACTATTGTTGTTCCCACCGTTTAGATGATACAGTGCCGAACAGATTAAGCGTATTGATTTACATTTTTTTAAACAATTTATTTATTTATTTAACTTTTTTTGTTAGATAAACATCGTTTTTCTCGCCGAGTTTATGTATCCCATCAGTAGGATAGGACAAGTAATCCTGAGTGATGGTGATTGCATACCTTCAAGGGTAAGTACCAATTGCATACCGTTAGGCGTAAAAAGGAAAAGAATATCTTAGTCAATGTAAGGCACCAACACTGTCGTCTATTGTGTCAGCGGTCTATGATGCACACAATACTTGAGATAGTTACCAGTAGAATTGAAGCAGTTATGATAACAACACTTAGAACTACGCTCGAATGTTTGTTTTTACTGTCAGCACGATCTCCAAGAAACACCGACTAAAACCGAATTCTATACCTTTTGTGTACGATCCTAGAGTTTGCTCATTGGATGCTTAAAGCTGCGCAAAATCATACTAATAGTACAGAAGATCTTGGACAAGATATACATTGTTTGGCCGAAGTATCAGCCTAGGGGATCTAGCAGCAGTTCAACTCTCAGAGAGTTAAAATGAAGAAGAAGTGCTCTTAGTGCTTTCCTGGACATTGTAAGCGTTGAGGTTAGATCTGTCTCTCTTACGAATATTCCGCATAAGCCACACCAATCTCTTGCAAGAAGTAATAGTTGATAAAGAAATAAGTACATAAGCGTGAACTTGGCCTCGTTCTCATCTCCCAATCGGATGGGCTAGGTGAAGAGTACCCTGCAGGAAGCTTTAGGCAACCCTCGATTGACGATTTGATCTTTGAGATCAAAACAAAGTCGCATAAAAGAGCAGAACAAGTAACTGCTGTACTTGTGTTTTACCGTATAAAACTAAATCATAGTAAATTGAAGGTCGACATCTGAGGCCCCATCTCCCGATACAGTGTAACCTTCTGCAATTACACACTGCTCGACAACAATTTAGATGAAGATGAAGATGTATACTGTGACTTCACGAGCACATTAATTAATTACAAAAACAATTGTTCGAGTTTTGTTGGCTTGTCGTCGGGTCTGCTCCGCCGCACCAAGCATGCTGCAAGCTATCATCGTCAATTGCAACACTCAATTTTGTGTGCGAGGTGCTCACAGGAACTGGTGCATTAATCCGGCCCAACCAGTGGGCGAGATTTAACCATGCGTGCGTGAATGGATGGCGGAGTCGTGGTCGTATATTTTTCAATTACCTTTAACGATCGACCAAATGGTGCATTCGACGCAAGACCCCCGGGGCGAGCAAGACCTGCCATTGATGATGGATCACAGCAATTGGCTTAAACGATCGTAATCGGCCATCAAACAACACATGGCGAGGAGGCGAGACCCACTATAAAAAGTGACCGGACAGTGCTGGGTCCGCGTTCAGTCTGTGTTTGGCGGTGCTTTCGAGCAGTTTTCACAGTGCAGGGCAGTTCCCTTGGGGCAGTATAGCGATTCGAGTCATCAGTTTCATCAACATCAGGACGCTTCATTTGGACGTGAATTTGGAGTTTCGGTGCAATCTAGGCGTGTAAACGGTATTAGGTAAGCGTCCTGTACATGCTTCCTTCCCATTCACAGGTTCACAGAGAAGGATGTGTCGTGTTGTTCGTGTTGTTTTGGAAGTGGTGATGTGGACATCAGGAGGGCGATAGGGATCGCGAGGTAAATAAAATTGGTGTTAAGAAGAAACATCTGTTTACATGTTTTTAATATTGAATTCTTCGAGTGAAAGAAACATTCTCTAAGTCAATTGTGGGTTTACTAGGAGCTCCGTGTTGGACATTCGTTTTCTTAAAAAATAATGCCTCCAATGGGAATGTTCTCAATGAATTACGTGAGATGCATAAAAGTGAAAGAAGGGCGAATGGGACACATCTGCATAAATTCTTCCCAGCGTCCATTCTATTGTCCGGTGCATTATTGGGAGAGCAATTTCCAGACACTAGCTAGAAACATACCTTACGGCGTCGTTAATTATGAATAACTCCTTGCTGTGTGCTAACATCTCGGCTAAAAGAAACGCCCAAATCCCAAACCAAACCATCGAGAGGAGAAAGCCTTTAACGGGGCTGCAGAGGTGCAGCGGTGTGTTTTGTGGGCTTGTGTCTCCATTTTATTTCGCTCAATAGTTTACTCCACCCGTTTGTATGTGCACCGTGTACAGTATATAAACAGCAAAATAATAACAATAAATGTGCATAATATTATATAAAGCGCAGTCCAAGAAGGTGGCGCTTGCAAGCTCCTTGTGTGTGTGTGTGTTGGACGAATGCCCGATAGGGAGGAGTTGCATTTGCGCTCACGGTCGGTGGAAATGCATCGTTCAATCCTCCCGCATGCACGTGGTCTGTGTTTGTTTTTGTTATCGCTTCGTAGTCCTGTGGCGCCTTTGGGAATGCAGCTACGGTTCATTCATGCCCGTTACTAGCCGGTCGTCGGATACCGAACCGAACGTTCGACGATCACTATTAGCATGCGCCAACAGGCTGGGCTGGGGAATGGTCCTGGGATTCGGAATTCGAGCACCACTTCGGGTGCCACTCGACGAAGTTTGACAGTTTTCTATTAGTGGCGTACGCTACGCACGGCAGCGTGCTTATGGTCAGTGTGGGCTCCGGTATCGGGCCGGTTAGGCCGGGTTTACCCTCGACCGGAATCGCTTTTTCGTGTGTTTGCGCTATGGCGCGAAAAAATCACCTTTTAAACAATCAACAGTTTAGTGCAGATTTTGGGTTACTATAACGAGAATGTGTTTGAATAAAAGGTGTGAAATTGTCTAGAACATCTTGTTGAAAGTGTGTCCTAACTTCTTTATTTGTGTACGATATGTTTCAGTGGATCTATTGCACACGTTATTATCTTCTTTCTACATCGTTTGTTCAACAAACACAACAATAAAAATGCAATACAACACGAAGGTAAGTTGACATAAGTAAAGGTGAAAGAAATTGTGAATCAAAAAGTGCAATAAATGTGTAATAAAAATTGTTATGAAGTTAATATTAGGAGATAATAATAGAAAGATAAACATAACATACATAAACATACAGGAAACTGGCTGTAGAAAACTTCTTCACTAGTTCATTATAGTGCATTAGTTCTAAAGACTTTTTTGCTCAAATTTTATAGCAAGTTGAATTTTATAGAAAAGTTGAGTAATACATAAATTATTCAGTCTTCACTTGACTGTTTGAGGATGTGCGTGGAAAAATAAGGAATAAAAAAGTAAAATCAGTCGTGTGGCAGACCAAGAAGACCTTCTGAGTTTGTTGTAACTTGCCAAAGGAGAAGAAAAAGACATATTAATCAGTCTTTTCAGTTAATATGTTTGTACAAGCTTCGAAAGAGTTAAATAACCAATCGTGCATGTTTATTTTAATTAAAAGAGTAAAAAAGTAATAGAGAAAGTGAAGAAAACTGAGAAAATGCACGTGGTGAACTGCAAGAATCAGAAGAAATTATCAGAAGAGTTTAGTACGAAATAAAATCTAAAGTAGAACTAAATGCTTACAAATGTTTGAGCTTCTTTTTGGCATCTTTATTTTGATTCTTATACGACAGTTTAGCTTTAGATAGTGAAGTACCCGATCTCTTGCTGAAATTTTACTTAAATGTTACATAAAATTAGTTTATTTTTAAAAATAAGTTTCCATTGTTTCCATTAATTTGTAAAAAATGATATTATTTCCTATTAGTTTTATTGAAACAATATTTTCTCTTCGTTATTTAGTTGTATTAAAGCGCTGGCCAAATATTTACTTTAAAATATATTTTGTTGTTTAACTAATAATCCATTTTTCTGATTTCTTTCACAGATCATCAAAGATGGTTAGTAGGGCACAATACAAACACATTGTTCATCATTCTTACGACATTTTTTTCCCTCCATCGGACGATAACTTCAACCTCGTCCACAGTTGATTGGGTACTCGGTGCAACGGTTGTAATCCGGACTCGTTACAACATGTGTAGGCTTTGGCATCGGTACACGTGGGAAGGAGGACACAGATAAACTGAGATTCATCTAGTGGATGGGAAGGAAACACGGAACTCTGGAACCCGATTGGTATGTGTGCCGGCGTGCGAAACCGTGTGAGTATGGTGTGTGTGTGTGTGTGTTGGCCAAACCATCTGATGGTCAGGATCCAGGTAAATTGTAGTGTATGTAGTCTTTTTGTAACTCATCGTGCACATCCGCGATGCATTATCTTCGCGTCCCACATTGTACTAACCATTGAGCAATTCGTCGGACATCGTCGGCATCATCGATCTCCAGCATCGTCCAGCATCGCCATGCGTGTGTAAAGTGTGATAAAACCAAAGCCTTCCTTATACAAAAAAACACAAGCGGGTCATTCACTCATTGTTGTTCGCTCACTCACTGATTACACGTTTGTTCCCCCCTTTCTTTGGCAAATGTTGGGCTGCAGACCGGAAACGTCGTCGTCGGCTTTGGAGAGTCAGCTGGTGTCCGCGTTCCGGGCCGCTGCCCTGCCCGACAACGAAACGCTGGACCTTCGCCAACCGTCTCCCCTTTCGCCGGGATCCTCTGATCCTCACGGTACCCACCAGCATCCTCACCATCACTCCCACCATCACCACCACCACCACCAGCAGCATCATCCGGGATCGAATCTCGCCCTACCGGACTATCCTGCCCGCAAGCGTTCCCATCGCCATACGGATTTGCCCAACTTTTTCCAAGGTACGCCCGGCGGTGATTTGGTACCGGGACCCAAGAAGGCCAAATTTTCGGCCGCAGCAACGGCAGCCGCAGCAGCCGTCGCCGCCAACTACTACGACAATGCATATCTTTCGTTCGAGAAAAGCCTCCGGGGTGCGTTTGGGGGTGTGGATGGGATGGGTGGTGGTGGTGGTGATGCGGGTGCTGGTTCGTTGCTTGATGGATCGGGGGGTAGCGGAGGTGGTGGAAGTGGTGCAGGTTCCAGTGGAGCACTCGACCCATACGCCGGTGGTCATCATTTGCTCAGTCCGATCAACTACACACTGACAGCTGAGGCCATCAATCGACGCATCCGTAGCACGCTCGGACTGGACGATCAGGACCAGATGGAACGTGCACTGGCCATGAACAACAACGGCAACAAGAGCACACCGGACGATTGCTGTCCCGGGATCGCTAGTCCAGATTGGATAATGCGTCGTTCGGGCTCGGGAAGTACGGGAGGTCCCGCACTTGCCGATACGCGCATCTACACGCACAGCCCGCTGCCACCGGGAACTCCGGGCACGTTGTACGAGGAGCACAAGTTTGCACCCTTCTCACCGACCAGCTCCAGCACGCTGCATGACGATAATAACAACGTGGACAAAAAAGCTTTCCAGGAGTAGAGTTTTTGGGAGGGAATGGACGAAGATTTCAAAATGTTGGAGAACTGATACGAGCGTGACGGGGGGACAAAAAAAGACACTTTTTGCCGTAAAGACTTAAACAATGTAGAATTATACGATTCATACGTACATCATCGTAAGGATGCCAATACAGGGGTGCTAATAAGGATTGGTTCTATAAGTAATACGCACACGATGGTAATAGATATGAACAATGAATCTGGTTTCATAGAAATTTCCATTTTGGTTTGCATGTTTTGCTGCTCTTTTACCAACTTTTGTGAAATTTTCTTACTTAAAAAACAAAAACCAATCCCGGTGAGCTTCTGAATGTCGTGTACTCCTCGTTTACGCAATCGCGCAATGTGTGACTTCAAAAGGAACATATTGAAGAATGGAAATGAAATGAAACTGATGCCTATCAAAACCAATAAATCATAAACAAAACAAAAAAACACACATTTAAAAACAAACACTGAACGAAAAACTTACACTCTCCTAGCTATTACTCATATGAAAACAAACAATTGAATATTCGATCACGATGCAGTAAAGTGGCGCAGGATTTGCTAATCCCAGAATAGATAATCAAAAGAATAAAGACACAGAAACACGGAACGCACGGAGAATCTCTTTGCCGAAGATGAAAAAAAAACCTTGGTGATTAATCTAGACTGATTAGATAATATACAACTCATCGGTATATAAATACATCCATATATATAGATATATACATACATATATTCGTAGCGGTCCGATATATGATGCAAATTTGCAGAGAAGGAATCAATTTGACCCGAAAGGTTGACATAAATCGTGTAGTGTATGTATTTCCTGCAAGCGAAACTGATTGTAATTGATGAATCGACTCCCCAGATAAAACACCCCTTTAGTAACGCGTAACGATTGCATTGAAACACTTATATCGAGCTAGAGAAACAAAAACCCCCCCTTTGGTGAGGAGAGAAGCCTCAGAAGTTGTGACAGGTGAGATTGAAGCTTTGAATATACGAATAAATCTTACAGCAAATGGAAGGCAAAATAAAGCACGTTATAAACATTTTTGGGTGTAGTTTTTGTTGTGTTTTTGTGTGGTGTGCTAAAATACTGATGACATTGTTTAATTTGGTTGTTTTCGAATTCTATCTCGATTAGATGTTCCTGTCACAAATGTTGACTATGCAGCAGCTATACAGCTTATAAGTTCAACGTTCATAGTTCATGAGTTACAACGATTACCTATGAAGCAGCTATACAGCTTTTAAGTTCTCTTAAGCAACTTCTGCACTTAAAACTGCATGTTTTCCTTTTAAGCTAAAGATAAAATAACTCACAAAATGCACAGCTGTGAAAAGCTGTAACATATTTAGATATGTAAATATTTATATATCACCGAATATGGCATCTTACCTTTTATAAATGGCCCTAATATTCTGACGGTGAACCTCAAAGTCGGCAGGACCGGGTATCGATCTACTGAGGGCTATCTAGCTACGGGTAAATCTAAATCAAAAAGAAAGTGAGAAATGGTAGGCCGAAACCTCTTAAGATTGGAGTGTCACTGCACTGCTTCGGTGCCCGTTGCTGCTGTATGCTGACGAACTTAAGTTAAGAAAATGGTTAAGAGCGCTGTCAAAAATTGGTGACTACGAGACAAACCCAAAATTGACGGCAACGACTGTATATAGTTATCAAGTGGTCAAAAAATGTATATACTCAATTCACATACGTTAAAACCGCTTTGTGGTGTAGGTTTGCTTCAGTCAAGTCCTCTTGTTCTCTTCACTGAAAAGAATTTTGCAGGTTTGGTCAGTCTTCCAGTGTCTGTATCATCACATGATCTGTTCAATCAAGTCTCGGGTGACTAAGTCTCAAAAAGGGGTCTTAGTAATACGGAGCCAAAAATCTTGCAGAAAAACTTCGTTCGTTACGGTATGAGTAATGAGTGAAGTAGTTTCTCGGGACTGTAGTATGTAGACTGTATCTCAAGTTGAAGTTTTGGAGAGCTTTCCTCGTTGAGCTCCAAACCGATCTTTTCCAGCGCCTTTTAGAACCTTGATTCGAAGACTTTTTAAACTAACTAAAAAACCCTGTTGGTCTGCTTCAGTCAAGTCCTCTTGTGCTTATCAATGAATAGAACTTTGCAGGTTGGGTCGTCCGGTATCATCCTTATCACATAAACAGCTCAATGAAGCATGAGGAGACTAAGTCTCGATAGTCAGAGTCTGATTCAAATATCCCCCTGGGCATCTCCTTTTAGTATATGAGCTATGCAGTCTCAGGACTGTAGTATGACCCTTGTTCGCGTCTCAAACTGAAGGTTTGGAGGGCTTTCTTCGTTGAGCTCTAAACCGATGTTTTCCAGCGACTTTTAACATCTTGACTCGAAGTGGATGTCGAATTGCTGTATTCAAATCCACCTAGATAAGCTTCGTAGGACGTAGGAGAACCTCAACTCACCTTTCAGTCGCGGAGAACTGAAGAGGAGTTAGTCAAAGTAAGATCGATATCTTAAGCCTGTCATAATAGCATAAGTACTTAAAAGCTTTTCATGTGATGTTGATTATTATCATTGTAATAGGCTCGGTAAGGCCTTGTCGGAGTCGGGACTCCTTGAACGTCTCTTTTTCGTTGATTTCTATAATAAAAATATAAGCCGTCATTCCATACATTTGGGAGGGAGTTAAAATGAGAATCTGGACAGTATATTATTTAACGGATATAGTAAACTTCTATCGTTCTGCAGGAATATCAATCTCATTACATATTCTTGCATGTCTACTCCTCCGTTTTACTGGTTTAAAAGCATTCACAAAAATTCTCCATTGTCCAGTAGCGAACCAGTTGGGAAGAGGTTATGTTTAACTTGTTTCAACTCTCCCACCGAACAAAAGTAATAATCGATTGGCCAGGGCCCGAAATTGAAGCTTTTATAAGGTCCCATTGATAAGCATAAAGATTATGCAAACATGTAAACATATCCGGGACGACGATGGACTGGTGTCCAGAAAGCATCTCACTTGCCTTGTCGATGGAAAGTACAAACAAAAAAAAACGGTCCAACGAAATTGAAAGGAAAGAGTCAGTAAAAGCAAACAGAAGAAGCATATCGAAATGGGGCTTTTTTTTGGGTTTTACTGGTGAAAAATTGGTACAAAATTGGGCAGACGAACAAAAAGAAAAACGTTGGCCCAAACGTTCGATACACACACACAGTCCCAAAACAATCAATTGATAGGGCAAGTAATAATAATTGCTTCCTGTGTGCAAGCGACTCCGTTCCGAACAAGGCGCCCGATTCACTGTCCGTACGTAAACGGGATTAATGGACACCGCCGTCGGTATAACACCCGTGCTCGGTTCGGCTTGGAAATTTCAATTATTCTCAAAAGGAACGTCGGCTGTCGGGCATGTGTGTTGCAATGTTTGTGGAAGTTTGTCGGCAGCCACCGTCCCGAAAGTGGTCCTTTGCGTCCACCAGAGTTTGGAGACCGGTACGACGGTCTGCTCATCTCTGCGTCAACAAGCCTTTTCGGAAACAATGTGTTTTCTACCGGCCACGGTACGGGAGATCTGGGAGTTTTTCGAAGTGTGATGAGTGCAAAATAGCTTCCGACAAGAGCAAATAAACATCGAACATTGCGCCGCGCCGTGCCAAGTGAAGACCGCGAAAGACCCAAGAGCAAGCAAGTGGCAGTGTGGCAAAAACTGTGTGGACCTGTGTGTTGTACACCGTGGCACGAAAGACTCGAACCACTCGGTTCCGCAATCCTTTCGATGGATAAGCAAATATTTTTACCTTTTTACAACGACGCAACGTTCTGTAAGAGGATGGTAACTCGGTGTCGATTTTGACCGATGGTCTACACGGCCGGACGGTTCGAAAGAGAGCCACAAAAAAACGCCGAATCAAGATTCCACAGCTAAACGAAGTGCCGGAATTCCATACTTGCCACTTACTCTCCGTACAAAAAACAAACCTTTGGAGGATCGCCGTGTACGATGTTCCTCAATTAAATCAATTTGCCACCGAAAACGCGACTGTGTTGCCGGAATGTGGCGAAAAGAAAGCGACACTTTTAAATGGTGCATAACTGATGGGGCGACAATATGTCACACTGGCGTGTGTTGCTTCGCATGTGGGATGGACACACCGATATCCCGGGTATCGCGTCACGTAATTAGCGACCGACGACTGGCGAAAGACTTTGATTGACTGTGTGAACACTGTCTGGATGTCCGGGGCAGGAGTGACAGTTGCTCAAGGCTGACAAATTAAGCCACCAACAATAACAAACTATTCTTGATTATTCATTATTGAAAGGAAGAAAAGGTTTTTTAGGGTCTTGTTTAAAAACGTAAAGAACTCTTCAGAACTTCCCATGCAGTTGTAAAGTTGCGTCAGAAAACAAGCTCTGACGAACAAACAAACAAACAAGCAGCGAGTTTGGAAACACAAACTTAACAATGTTTGATTCGTAAATCATCAGCAGCTGTTGGCTGGGGTCTCTCTCTCTCTCTCTTTCGCTCTGGGACACGCTCTTAAGGAAATGCGAAAAGTTCGGCACATCGCTATGAAAACAGGACGCGCAACCCTTGTGTACAAGTGGCAGCACAGCGCGTGAGAAATGTGCAAACATTGATTCATAAATTCGCTTTCCCGAGTCCCCGTCGTCCCTCGATGTGCTTGTACCATTATCGACAGTTTTGATGGCCAACCGTGTTGGGGTGTGAGTGTGCGTGTGTTGTAACAAAATTTTCGAGAGCATGATACTACACAACCCCATCGCCAGAAGTACCAGTGTAACAACAACAACAATTGTTTACCGGGCCGATAATGGAAAGTGTAAACTTTTGACGCAACCGAGTGTAGGAGTGTGTCCGTTTTTGTGTTTTTTGTGCGAGTGTTTATTGCAGTTGAAAAGTTAAGAGTGCCCTTCAAACGAGCCTTCCAGTGGGACGATGAGATATCTGTTGGCTAAACAAATTCTGGCAAGCGGCACTCTCTTGCTACGAATGGCACTCGGGAGTTGAAGTTGATTTGTATTCAGCACGGTCAGCCGGACTGTTAATCAAGTTTATGAAATATGGAAAAATACGGCAGTATGAAGGCTTGGAGGCTTTATTGAATTTGAAAAGATTAAATCAATCTCGTCAAACATCGCCTAATAGTAGGCAACGCGTGGTTCCATCGGGAAGTCCGTGTTGAATTGATAGCGGGAAGGCGTTGTAATGTGAGGACATCTCTACTTTATTCCTAGTACAAATTTGAATGTTTTTAGAATCTAGTACTCGCTGGAGTCTAGTTGCTATGCGATCCTAAATAGTGACGTTACTTTGGAGTTGAGAGATCGCGTCAATTGTAGCAACACAGTCAGTAAACATTTTTACATAAAAGGCCAACAATAATTCGGACAACTTTTTACTAACGGAGCACAATGAGTTTCAGGCTTAGACATGAGGTACAGACGACTTATGGCTTGCCATCATAGCAACTTCTTCATTATTGCAATGATTCTTGAGATCAAGAATTCCTTCAAAATATATTCCTCCAACGTTCGGTCGAATCCTTGTCCTAATTGCACATGAGGTATGAAGGTATGATCTTCGAAATATAGGACCTCTAAGGTAATCTAATACTAAGCACCAATTATCTCAGGTATGCCATAAAGATAGAAAATGCCTGAGATTCCCTCCAAACGGAAGGATATTGCTTTTGATTATTGGAAATCTTACCAAGGACCTGAGCTAAATTTGCCCAGATCACCAGCAATGATCTGTATATGGATTGGCATTCCCTCGCATCATTCAACTCGCAGATTTCGATTAATTGTTGAATATAGTTTATCCGGTCACCAGTAGTGTCTTAATAAAGTCTAAGTTCTAATACCTTCGATGTATTAAACTAACGGCATTCCTCAAAAAGAAACTACAAATTTAAAGTCTTCCAAGTATTTTATTCCGATTCCTTTCATCTCCATTATGGCTTATAAGCATGACATATTATGAACAAACTCGATTATTTCCTTTTTACCGTATCCCATGCTCTGCTCAACGTAATGTCCCCCCATCCACGATACAGTATCAATGACTGTTCCACCGTAGGGAAAAGAACCAAACAAAATCCCCACGCGCTTTATTTTTTTTTCTCCATCTCTCTCCCTGTCTCGTCACAAAGTTGATCCAATTGTCAGGCACACCCTAGCGTCAAGTTGATTATGTGCTCACAATCTGCTCGGAGTTATTTCCTTAATTAAGAACAATAGGATGCGCTGTTATGTTGCACCCGATGCTGTGTCGAGCGGATATGTCGTGGGGTATAAACGGTAAAGCGATATTAACAGATTCCAGTGTCGCGCTGTTTACCACCGATGATGCATCCATCCAATCCCCATCCAACCACGGCCGGCAGTAATTGAGCTAACGCAGCAGCAATCAACAAACGGCTGGTAAAGGAAATCACCCTCACTACCGTGGCCGCACGAGACTATTGAGTGTTGGTGCTTGTTCGCTGTCGCATTTGCATTTTGTAAAAATCGGCCTACTGCTGTTACTGTCTGACACTTGCCGCTTTTGTTTGAATGTAGTGGTAGTAGTATTGGCAAGGACTACTCAGCTTTTGGCAGGGATTGACATGTTTAGTCAGAACAGGTGTCACATTGGAAGTGTTTTGAGGCGCTGCGACATATTAAAGTGACAGTTATTAACAAAATTACAATACTTTATATAAAGATCAATGGAATAAAAGTAAAAAAAATATTAAAGAAAATGACAATAACTTTGAAACCATTGAGTCAACACAAAAAAGGCCTCCCACATGCATACAAACACAAAAGCGCCGACAAACTTTAAACGTCGCTATTTCCATAATTTCATCAAGAATATCTCATTTATAATTTACATCCGCCAAAACCTTGCAGACCTTGCGCTCTACACACAATCGAATCTAATGGAAATGTGGAGGCGAACAAAAAAAAAAAAGATACCAAAAAGGAAACAGACAAAGAATAATAAACCAAAGACAGCAGCACACACCACCACCATCATCATCATCATCTCCCAAGGATGCAATGCGAAATACTGCTTGCGGATGCATAATTATAAATTCATCTTGGAAGAACCGCGCAAATCTACCACCCAGCGAGGTCCGAACAGGGTACGGGAAGGTAAACGGTACCGGCTACGACACGGTTGAAGCGAACGACTCTGGCTTTCCCGTGGAATTGCCCGTTGCACGATACACCTATTCGGATGACTTTACAGCAGTGTCTTGGTATGGGCGGTGTAGGAGTTGCTTGCTGCTGTTGCGGCAAACATCAGTGGCAAATCACGTTTATTACAAGGTAAACATTTGATCCTTGGTGGCATGAAAATTTGAAGAAGCTGCCAGCTCGGCACGCAGCTCACACCTTCAGCAATCGGTTGCCCGTTGGGTTGGTAGGCCACTGGTTGTTTGCACTCTGCCAGAACAGTGTGTAACAAAGTTCGGTTCGTTGTTTGGCAATTTCTGCGGCACGAACAATGACTAAATTTGTGGTAAAATGAATAGACACCGGTGACTGGGGTTTTCTGAGGGTTCCAAGAACGGAGAACGGAGTGGGTGCAAATTATCAATAAACCGTGGTAGAGAGCATTGTCAATACATTAATTATGTATGGCATCGATCCTTAACAGCAATTATCCTTTTGCGGTGAAAATATGCGTGTGTTTCAGGGGGGGTTAAACTTGCACTACGTGGAGTGTTGTATTATGCTGGGCATCTTTTATGCTCGGAGAATAAATAACTGCAGAGATACAGAAGACTAAGAGACTCTGAAAAATAGTGCTTTCAAATAAAAAAAGTAAAATATAACCAATGCAATTGAAATATAAAATTTTGCATAGTCTTCGCTTACTTGAAGTCTTCCCAGAGATAAAAATGAAAGCTGGTTTTTAAATTTCACAGCTGAAAAATTATTAATTTCCTTCAGAACACAGCTTTTAGACAACGAACCCAAGAATTTCTGTATCCAAACTGCAGAAAGCTTTCAGCTAACAAGCTGTCGGTTAACAATTCAGTAGAGCTCGTAATAGTGGATTGTTTTAAGGTGTCACCACTACTCAATGCTGTCAGTTCCTACCATAATCTACTGTATACTACGGTCTCGACTGAGATCTCATTATGTTTTGAAGAGACTGTCTGTAAAGTTCGCTGCAATTTCAAGGGATAATTTTCATGAATAACGCATTCAAAACCAAGCAAGCAAACAGTCCCCGAACCCTCTAATTAACTGCTCTAAGGAAGATTTTTGACAGATTTAGCCTTCTTTTGAGATAGATTATAGGGCTCATAAAAGGACTTTTGCTTGAAGGAAAACCATTCGGCTCCAGTATTAGGTTTAAAAAGTTACCACAATTCATCTGCATGGACCTGCTGACCAGACCTGTTTTGTTCTGTGCTGAGAACTCAATGTTAGACAGCTCTCAAACTTTCCAACTACTTAATTTTTATGCATATTAGTTGCGAATGTTCAACCTTAAATGCTGTTATTTATATGAAACAATACACTAGTACATATGGCTTTGCAAAGATTTAAATATGCTTGTCGTCTTCTATCAATAGTCTCAACGTAAGGACCAACGTCCATTAAAGCCTCAGCTCATTTTCGTATCCCTCAACGTTGTATGGGTTTCCTAAGAGCAGACTGACAACTATAGCCTCTACAGTGCTCTTCAAATTTTTTATGCATCCAAATTTTCCGACAGCCATTTATTTTGCGTAAAGTCTCGATCTAAAACACTCTTTTCTGGGGAAAAGTCGAAGGCCATAAGAACAATTTGATCAATTACGCTTAATGTGCAAGATTGATAGACCATTTACAAAAGTTTCAACGAGAAAACGTCGGCCAAAAAAAACATAATCATGAACAATCAGACCTTCTAGATGAGGTTTATCGTCCCACGATAAACATCCCTAACAGCAACAACGAATACGTATAACGATATCCCTACTACTATTTACACAAGGTATTTAAAACAGGGCACCATCACCAACACCACCGGGAGAAGCGCCAAAACTCTGGTGGAAAAATCCTCACAACGCACACTTGAAAAGTAAAATTTATGCACACGGTTGCGTACGGGATCCCCGACACACCGTGCAAACATTACGCGCAATCAAAAAACCCCACAGACCCCGCATCAAGAACGCCCTGCCTGAACCACACCAGGCCACGACCACGGTCAGTTAATAATAAAACGCACCGGAAAATTATCCCTCTATCTTAGCCTCAAAAGTGGTGTGGAAGAAAGCAAACAGAAGAAAAACAAAACACAAAAAAAAACCGTGGGGACTTAAACCTCACCCAAACTAACGGTTGCGATACACAGGGGATAAGGTGAAGAAATCATTCACACATGAACGCATCACCCACTGGCGCACTGGTGTGGGAAAAATCCTCGCTTGTGGGGTCTGCTAGACAACGGAAAAAGAATATATTTTCCAGACGCACCAAAAATCAGACACTCTCCGGTCGTCCTGCGGCCTGCGTGTGCACGTAAATCGTGGAAGAAATACATTAGCATCTCTCGCTCCCTCTCCCTTCTTTGTAGGTATTTCCCTACCGCTAGTTTTCCTGTTTGTTCTCTTTTTTTTGTTTCTCCCAGCTCAAGCTGGAAAGCGTCTGCCGAAGGGCTAGTAGCTAGCTGAGTTCTGTGCCTGTGTGGCGAGCGAACATTGAGCGAAGGGCAACACCAACCGGAGATTGTTTACTTTAAGGCTACACCAGTGCAAAAATCTTCGTCTGACGGTCGGTTTTTCGGCGTAGGACCCGGAGAGGGGAAACGGAAATTCCGTTGGAAAGGAAAATCCCAACACATACACACAACTACGCTAACGTCTGCGGGCGATCGATAAAAAAGCACATCCCACGTTTCACGTTCTCTCTTTTCTATTCTAGAGCGTCTTATATACTTTGCGGTTTATGTATGTACGGACGGACTTTCGGGAAAGCTTTACGGAGAAAGCTTTCTGTTACCACACATCGCCGGTTGCTTGGATTTTCTCGCAGCACCAGCAGCCGATCAACACTTTGGCTGCAAAACTTCACTGCTCGCGTTGTCGTGACACAACAACACGGCGGACAGGAAATTTCGATCGATATTCATGTTGTGTGCGTGTGTGTGTGTGCGTGTTTCTGTGTCTTTCCGGGCTGACCGTCCGTCCGCCATGTCACGTCTCCGTATCATTTTCGCGCCGAAGACAATCGAAGACGCCGGCGGCAACCGCGCGCCAGACGCAATAAATTGAACGATCGGTAATTTTCATGAATTTTGTACCCTAACCCTGGGGAAAATTCGCGGGACAAACGCGGGTGTCGCCGCTCTCTGTCTTAAATACTTTCCCTGCTCATCCGCTCTGCTAGTTGGTTTGGGGTGGACGGATTTTGTTGTTTGCTAGCGTTAGGGTGCGTTATGTTTTTTGGCGTCCGAGACACGATTGAAGGAGGTAGGAGATAGCAAGCCACCCCATAAAACATGAATTTGAATGTTGTCGTTCAAGAATTGTTTAAGCAAATCATTTAACTTCTTTGGGTGGTTTTATGTTTTTGTCTTGTTGTTTAGTTTGATTTTCCATGGATGAAAAAGCGAGAGATACAATGCGTACTTAAATGTTTTGTACAGTTTCGGTATTAAGAGTTTAAGGACTCAGAAGGAAAGCGACGAACTCGACGAAAGTTAAATCAATTACTTATTTTCTTAAATTATAGACTGTTTGTAAGTTTATGTAACATAATCTTGTGGCGTTGAATGTTTATTAATTGAGTTATTTGAACTAGTTTAAAATTTTTGTTTTTAACATTAAACCTAAGCTAGAAGCACTCTTAGTTTTCGGGAATGTATGAGAAAAAAACATTTTTTTGATTATTTAATTCCTCGACATATCACAATAAACAATGTAATAACTACATAACTTTGAAATGACAATATAACACAAAAAAGAGAGACAAATAATAGAAAAGCGTTATATTTTCTTATCCAAAATATATTACTTTGTAAATGAATACTGTTAAAAAGCCAGGTCGTATAAGGGAAACATGGAAAATGTAAACAAATAAATTGATTTTTTATACCATTACACGAAAAAATTGTATGAAAAACGTAATACAGCAAGTTAAATGTCGAAATAAATGTATTATAGACTGATAGATTGATGTATTGAACTGATAAAAGCAGCAATCAATGCCCAGATGTACCAGCTGGTTGAATGGTACACACGATAACACAAGACTCTGCAACACGGTCCGACGTGGGTTCAATTCTCGACAAGAGCCATTGCTTCTCGCTCCATGTACATAACTTTAATATGAAATTTAGGCTGTTAATAATCACAAATGCTTTATTATTGCGTGAAGATTTAGGCAAAATATTATGATACTTATAAAAAAAATGTCTAAAATCTGTCTTTCATTCTAAAATATTTCGTTATTCACAATTCAAAAGAACTCTCTATTCATTGCTTACCCATTTCACAGCAACACCCAAATAAGTGGCCATTAAAAAAGCACGGCACGATTTTTATTTCGTGTCACGTTCACCGTTCCTCGTTAAGGCGCCGTTTCACCCGACGCACAAACCATCCCCCACTTTCGCTCAATGTCGGTTGATTTGGTTGAACTTCCAGACACGCCAAAAATTTGCACCTTGCATACCCTGCGCCCCTTACACCCTCGTTCCTTTCCCTCCTCCTCTCCCTTTCAGATACAAATGAAGGTTGATTGTGGTTCGGGCGTAAAAGTTATGATGTTTTTCTTCGCTTTTCCTTCAACAACTTTAACCCCAAGTTGTTGTTTTTTTTTGCTGTGGAATGTTGTTATTTTGATTTTTGTTCGGTGAGCTTTTACTTTATTGGTTCATCTCACTGCCAATACTAGTGACCATTAGCCGTGGCGTGTGTGTGTGTGTGTGTGTGTGTGCTGTTGATCTATTCTCTTGTTATTGCTTATCTAGGGAAAAACATCGCAACAGCGCATCATGCATGAAAGAAGTATTTTGGTAAAGTTTTCCTTTCTCGTACAAAGCCGGTACCACCGGGGGAAAGATGATCGTACCCCAAAACGAATCGTACTGTTGTACCGGTGGCAGGTGTTTGCATTCCAATCAAAAACTGTTATTTATTTGTTTTGCCAGCGCGTTGCTGTACGCATCTGTCAAATGGCATCGATTGAAGGCGGATGAAAGACTGAGCGTCAGATGACGACAGTCGCTTCGGATTTCCAGCCGATCGGTTGGCCGGTATTTCGGGGGTGGTCAGGGCATGCCAGTTGTGCCGTTATTACCTTCCGATTCCGATTTGTGTACATAAGCACGGCTGAATGTGCGCGCCTTTTGAATTGTTTTTTTGGGTGACGGCGAACTCTTGGTAATGTATCTTTCGTTTTGGTTCTTTTTTAAGGCACCGTAATCGACATCGGACTTGTTGTTCCAGCCGTTGTCTCGATATGAGTTTTTTGTTTTGTCATGTAAGCCCCAGACACAGAAGCTCAACGAAGAGGATGAACCGATAAGCATGTGTACGGTTATGGGACGCTAGCGAATAGGTCATCTATTGTATCGAAAGCAAACAATAGGGACAAAATATTACATTGCATTGTATCCAATGTGCGGACGTTTTTTTTGGTACAAATATGGATACAAACACACACACACGCGGACGAATGTTTACCGAGCTGTTAGTGACATTTTATATTCTTTTATTGATTTTGATGAGTGAAGAGTGCTTTTACTACTCGTAACCATTTACAGGAGTTTTATTAAACAATTTTTAACCAAATTCACGATTTGGTTTTGTCTGTCACACTCGATTTCTTGCTAGCGGTCTTTAATTTTAAATGTAAACAAAGCTTAAATGCTGTCAAAGCTGTCATTATCGGGTAAGTGACATTAAATGCTTTCAATCATAATTCCAACGCCTGCTTTTGTTTGTAAAAACTACATTGAAAAACCCTGTAATAGTAGATGAATTTACGATATCAACTGGAAAACGCTTCAAGACGTCAATTTCTTGTTTGTTGTTACATTGTAAACATTGTTTTAAACATGCGGACACTAGTTTTACGGTGTAGAAAATCACTATAAGATTTCTTGAGTCACCATCTTTACACTAACAAAACTTTACAAACGACAGTTTTTTTTAGGCATCCTCCCAGCTTGTTTTTTCTCTTTTGCTTCATTTTCTGTGTCTGCTGCAAATCATTCAAATCTAACGATAATTTTATTCGCCCGATTATACCGCGACAGTTTCGATTATGGGTTTGCGGTTCCCTCCCCCCCATTCGTGGTTTTACAGTGTGCCACCGTGCTGCACTTTGTATCGATGACACCGAACGCGCCTTCAATCATAACCATCAGTGGCGAATATAAGGGCAATAAACACAATCAGTGCGGCTGGGGATTGGGATCGGTTGTGGGTTTTACATGCGCCTAGTATCTGTTAGCCTTGTAGTGTGTGCATGTGTGCGAGTGGTGGTAGTGGAAAAACAAACCAAACAGAACTCAGAAACATACACGGCTTAGCGTTGTGTGGTGATGGTCTGGGATATGTGGAATAAAAAATAAAATACAGCAACTGTAAGCAAAAATAAGCAAGTGCTGTGGAAAATGCTCGTACGTACAGATTGTTCCGGTTGTGTGTATGTTTATGGAAACGTGCACTATGGGCGATTCGTTGAAGAAATGAAGGTTTAAGAAGAGTTTTTAATTTATGATGTTAAGAGTCATTTCCAAATTAAAACAATTTCACAAACATATTTTATAGTAGAAGCATTATTTTGAATAAATTTTGGCCACAAATACGCAATCCCACAGTGCCTTCTTGCGAATGTTTTATGAGTGTAACTTTGGTACGGAGCGGTCATAAAACGGTTCCATGTTGGGAAGGCGAGCTGCCACAGTTGGGAAGTGGCTGCGATAAACATAAAGCAATAACATGTGAGACGAAAAATACGAAAATCAATTGAAACAACGGAATGTTTGGAAACCCCCCAAACCGCCTACCACCCAGTTCAAGCATCGTTGTGGGAGTTTTCATACACCACATGAGTTGCTGCACCTCCCACGAACGTTTTCCAACAATCACCAGATAATATCACTTTCCCGGGACGATTTTGGGCGATTCTGGGGTTTGGGATGGGTTTTGGGCCAAAACGAATGGATGATTAGGTAGCCAGATATAAGCATTTCCTTGTGGTGGGAACACTGGCAATGACAATGACAAGGTGGTTTTTCGGGTGTCTTTCGGTAAGCTGGTAAGGGATGAGAAACATGGGACAAATATTGCTCGAGCTTCTGTCAAGATGTAGTATGTGTGTTAGAATGTAGTAAGAGGAGTTCTTAAAATATGTTTTGCTACGAGAAAATTAAAAATAAAACTTGTGCAAAAAGAAAAGGGAAGCTATCACGGATTTCTATGTCAATGTTAGGATGGTTTAGTGAGGTCCAAACTATACTTAAACTTCACACGGCAGGACCGGATACCGAATCTTGTTCGGACCGCCTCCCCGTATGCAAGACTAAGGACTATCCTGAATTATCTGGCTGAGAACTCTTGAGGTTGTAGTACCAAAAGGAAGAACAAAGATGAAATACTAAGCAACTAAACTTCACATTCAATATTGTTGATGTCCTGAAGAAGAATACCCAAAATATTCAAGAGTACCACAACGTTAACTTGTGTTCCAGAGTATCTCAGCGTACTTGAGAGTTCGAATTAGGTTTAAGTTCCAATTAGGTGCTAAGTAACCTTCTTCAGGTATGAGTCTGCTGAAGCAACCAAAGCTTTATCTAGAACTTTTTCTATCACAAGAGATAAGCTGGTTCCATACTCCGGTTTACAGTACCTGTATGGAGATTCGAAAAATTGAGGCTCCACTTAAGTCTTTAACACGATGCAACAAGAATACACGCCTAAACTCGTCTGTAATAGGTATCAGTTATGTCCCATCGCTAACGATATTTCTAAAGAAGTAGCCAAGATGTCGGAGCGCCTTTATGACCCTGAACCAAGAATTGGTGACGATGTTTTCAGCAGCAACGTATCTAATGTCCAGGGCTTCGAACTAATCGACATTCAATTTACTTCTAATGTCTCTTTGACCTTATTGATCTTTTGTAGAGGGATCACACAATATTCATTTTCTAGATAAAGAGTTATAGATAAACGATGTAGAAGAAAAGAAGATCATACAATTAGAGAGGATCGGAGCAGTAATGAATGCTAGTCTGCAGAAAATAAAAGCAGCTACTTAAGTTGTACCACAGGTCCTGTGCAAATAGTAAAGCTGGTATCACACGACTCAACAGCACAGGTTGACCAGGGTGCTCATGTGAGGGAAATGGTCTCCATAAGAGATGGATACTTAACCAAATCTAATCTGTATACCGGGAATCAGATCTTGACTATCGAGCAACGAGTAGCAGCAGAAAAATCAAAAAGACACGCATTTGAAAGGTCACGAAATTGGTAGATAGTTTGATCAGGATCCCTGTTAACACCAAAATACCAGATAATGAATTAAAAAACACACAAATATGCAAAAGACATTCCGGAATTCAATACGATTCCAACCTCCCCCGGTAAAAGACATATGATTGATATCCTTTAATTTATTAACATCCCGAAACGGCTGTCGGCGCTTACGTACCCGGCCGCACGCCCCATCTTGGTGGCGTTGTTTCGGCAGTGGAAAAACATGGAATTATCCAATCTCAGCACAAATTCTACGCGCTTCCTTGCTTGCCTTTAGGAAAAGCATCGGGAAGCAAGAAAAGGGTCCATTTGTCTAGAGCAAGTGTCAGCAGTTTTCCGATTTTTGTGACCAGTCGGATGGTTTGTTTTTTTTGCTGCCTTTGCCGTGCCGTTACTTCGAAATGCCCAAAAGCAAATTGACCATCATCCAGGCCCCAAGTGAGAGTTTTTCTTACTGACGCCTTTTTTTTTTTGCTGTACTACTAGTCTGAGCAATGTTTCATTACTTCTCGTTGTAGAAGTAAACGTTGGTGGAATGATCTTTTTTTATTTGTACTTACATACGCATTCGTGTGAGAGAAAGGAAAACCAAAGCAACCCGATCCCTAATGTCATGCATGTTGTGCCGTTGTACTTCCGGTATCCTCGCCTACTAAGAACCGCACCGCCCAACCTTTAAATGGAAGACAAATAGAGGGAAACATTTCGCTCGTGTCAAAAGTGTTTTTTTTTTGTTTTTGTGTTGATATTCCTTTTCACTTTGGAGCAGCACTTTTTCCACAGCTTGGAGTTGGTGACCAGTTGGGCCACAGATTTTGTGGTGCGTCGGAAAATTAATTAAGGTGATTATGGACCATTGGAATTTCATCGAATCGGTTACCGGGATGTCGTGGTATGGTCTCCCTCTCTGCATAACGCCAAACAACGCCCATTGCAGCGTAAAGGGTGAATAGATTAGGCAAAACTGCGTCAATGGGGGGTGCGTTTTTTTGTGACTGAAGTAAGGGGGACTTTACACACGGACCATTCGGTTGTAGTACGAAACAAAAAAAAACAAACAAACCCCATATACACCTCCACATACAGGTCCATTTGTGTTGTGTCGTGGCGTCGTCGTCGTAAAAATATTTGCAACGATCGAAACCAAGAGAACAACGTGCCAGCGATGGCAATGATGACGCGGACAGTAAACTGCCCTGAAGGTGATACTGTTTGAATAGTACCCCGTCCCGGTTTCGTGACGTCGAACGAAACGGAGAGAGGATATCTCTGGCGGGACGGTCAGTTGTGTCTTGCACGTTTTGTGTTTTCCCCTTCGGTGCGTCAACTCAACTATTGTTATGCGACATGATTTGGAGTTCTCGCAGTTGTTGCGGAAATGTGTGTGAATAGTTGACAATGATGGAACGAGTGGCTGTTGTGCAGCGGATTTTTGATGCCGAAGGGAGAGATAGAGAGCGAGAGAGAGAGAGAGCTCAAGAAACAGGTAACATAACACACGGCGGTCATTCGGATGATGGTCATCTCAAACTGGACCGTCACAACTTTCGTATTGAATGTCGCGCACGAAACATGGCCATTCTCGTGATACTTTTCCTTGACTGGTTCGCGAATTACACTGATGCACAAACTAATAGTGTAGACAAGTATTAGAACAACTTGTTTCGATGTTGTCGATTATTATTTCTTGAGATTGAGAATAGGATTGAAGCAGAGAAAGTGAGCTATGTGTCTGAAGCTCGTCTAGGGCAAAACGGAAGTTGGCAGGCCCAGTGACAGAGTTGTTCATGATGTCCTTAGAGGAGATCCTAGTGGACTTTATGGAGCTGGCGCCCCTTAATGCATTTAAATGCCTCTCTAAATGCTCTTCTAGATGCTCTTGGCATTCAGGTCCACTCTTATAGGAAGATCCACCTTTGTAGAACTGTAAAGGCGTTTATGTATCGGCTTATGTTGCTTATACTATGATCTGCCTCTATCAGGGAAGCCAGAATGGTAAGCCAAGATCTCTTAAGGTTGTAGAGCCAAAGAAGAAGCAATAACTGAACACCAAAGACAAGATAAACATCTCAATAATTGCCAGTCTTTAAAGTCCTATAAAACCGCACCAAACGAGCTGGGTAAAATGGAGATAATCGACCTTTGGTGTACTTCTTGTACCTTTCCATCTGCTAGAATAAAGATTCTAGAATATATAGAGAAGAATATTGAAAAAGACAAAGCGAGAAAGAGAGAGAAAAAGAGAAAAAACCGTCTCAATCAAGAAGGTTCAGATAAGAAACGAACCCATATTGTTTCATATGTTTAACCCAACGTTACGGATAAGGCCATGGAAGCATCTGATAGAGCACACTGTTAACAAGAGGTGTAAGTATTAGCTGTGAAGAAAGTTGGCTGAATATAGAGCAATAAGACAAGGACAGGTCCTTTAGAGTGTCCTGATACAATCCTCCAAAATATCTTTTTCCTTGTGTATTTAATCTGCAGAATGTCTAGATTTAATGCTCATTAAAAACAGTCTTCTGTAATACATAAAGTTTATTATTATTACTCTATTAAAATAGCAAAAAAGCAAACACTAAGCACACCACTGTGGGTGTATTCATCGCAAAATTACCCAGACTCGGAACTAACAGAAACTACCAACTACCCGGCTACTGATGAACCGACCAGGAACGTCCGAACCGAAAGACAATTCTATTGATGATATAGGAAAATGACTTAAGGGACTATTTTTGTTATTTTAGACGATAACCCTACTCCGCTCTCGGGGGTTTTCGGGACGTACGGGCGTTGTTTTGCTTACCATCCTCTTACTAACACACCGGCCACCCAGCCTCCCGACGCAACAGCTGTAGCACGCACACACACACACACGACTCACAGGACGACCGAACCGATGGATGGGCAGTGTTGATGTTTGATGCCGCTCGTTGTATTGTTGTTTCTTCCTTCCTGTATACACGCCCGCTTCTTCCTGTCCACCTCCAACACCTTGCAGTTCCGGCAGCAGCACACCATTACGCGCCGGGAGACAAACAGGCGGATTCCAACAAACACAAGGCACAAGGTGGCAAGGCTTGGCTTTGAATTTACGCTTTTATTTTATTACAACCGATTGTGCGCCCCGGACTCGTTCTCGCACCGGTGACCGTTGTTTACCCATTTATTTCCGCTTGACCACTTGCCCATTTACTGGTCATTGCTTCAGGGTTTCGGGGAGTCTCTGCTGAAAGCGGGAGCGAGGGAGAAGACACACGTCGGTGTTTCCTGCCGGTGTCGGGAATCTTCACGCAGGAGCACCGTCGGAAAGGAAAATGGACATCCGTTCCGTTTCTGGCCGAGGGTTTCTCTCGGTGTGTGCGAAGGTGTGTGTGAGCACCAAATGCAAAGGAACAGAACACATCTCAAGCATCGGGCAAATGAAGAGTTTCGGTGCGCGTTGTGTTTTTCTATAATTTTGCCATTGTTTATAGAGGAAAATTGTTTCTGCCATCCCATCCCCCCATCTCTTTGTTTACGCAATGTTGTGTCTGTTTCTAATGTGAAATGAGCGAATCCTGTGCAGTGCCGGTTTGTTCCGGGTGTTTGTTGTTGGTGTGCTTGTGTATGTGTGTGTGTTTTTTAATTGTTCTTTATGTTGAGGAGAAATACCAAAACGAAAAAACGCCCGGCTTATTTGAGTTTGGGTAAACTCTGGCTGAAGTGTTTCCTTAGGACCACGGAGAGAACGCGTTTCAAAGGTTTGTTTTGGGTTTTTTTGTTTTGGAAATAAGAATTGTTTTCTAATGAGCGAACGAACAGAAAATGTGACTATTAGTTTAAAGTTTTATTCTGGAAAATGTTCAATCTATGATTTATTTAACTTTTTATAGAAATAAAATTCAAAACAATGTTCAAATTTGGGAAATTAAATGAACTTATTGTACATGAAACATAGCTGAATGAGTAGCAGATACTACAGATCATCACGAAGTTGAGAAGAAGAAACGGAGAGGAAAAGAAGAAAAAGAAACAAGAAAAACCAGAGTGAGAAGAAGAAAAATAAAAAGAAGAAAAAAGAGAAGAAGAAGAAGAAGAAGAAGAAGAAGAAGAAGAAAAGGAAAAATAAAAATGAACGAAGAGCAAAGCAATTAACGTCAGTTTTATTAGGAGTATCAAAAGTGAAGCAAAATGCCAATAATTAGTTTAGCAGTCTTAATTAATTTAAACACGGCTTTAGAATTAGAATAAAATTTTAATATTTTAATAAAAACTTTATCAATTTTGAATGTGTTGTCTATTTTTATAATTATATACAATAAGCAAATAAGAAAATATGATTGTAAAAACTAGTAGGGCAAAAAGTAAATATCGTAACAAAAATCCTTATTTTTATATTTATATAGACGATTAACAACATGTTATCTAAATAAGTAGCACAGATTATTCTCTTCTTCACCGTTAATAACATTTTAATCGTTTTTACTTGATGAGATTTTAATTGAGCTAAGAATCAAGTAGACAGTTGCTCTGTTCTAATTTAATTTATATTAACAAACTGAAGTATCTTTTATTGCTTTTCTTACCATTTATTTCATTTTAATTTTCTTTTTTATAATCCTGTATATTAGAAAAAAATTAAATAACTTCTCGATACGAAAATGTTGCAAAATGTCAATTGTATCATATAAAACATGTAAAAAAAAGATCAACCAGGATTGTTCTCCCTCATCTTCTTCTCGTAAAAAGGTTAAGTAAAACCCCTCATTGCATTGTTATTATAATCTTCTGTGTCAAATCGATCGTCCTCGCAGCACCACTCAAAATACAAACAATGAGCGACAAAAAAAAACTTCCCGAAAAATCAATCCAAAGACCAATCGACTGTCAACCCGGTTCTTCTCTTTTCACAGCCGCAGCCGTTTCATTTACTTATCGATTCGGCCCACCAAAAAACCGTATGGAAATTAAGATACCCACGGTACGGGCGTGAGTTTGCTCGCCGGTAGCCTTAACTGTTTCGTCGTACATAAGCGCATGGAAACGTGCCCGCCCGCCCGTACATAACGCAGACCGGTGTATGGTATGAGCTTGAAGCTTGCCCGTTACGGAGCTTTCTAGCAGACGGGTTTAAAGCTTGCCCTTTCTTTTTTTTAAACCAGAAAAGCTCAACCACGTACATAGCACGTGAACGCGTGGAATGAGCAGAACTGATGTGGGGGGTTTTTGTAGCAAAATTTGTTGCATGGTTGAGCACAATATGAGATTTTCTGTAGAATAATAGCAACCGAAAAACCCCCGATGATGGTAGGGATTTCATTACACTTGGTAATTTTCGATCGATAGCTTTGGTTTAGGAGAGCCCACGGTAAGAGGTACGCCCGGTGTTAATTAAACCCTCGTCTGGTTGAGTGGTTTGGTTTGGATTCATAAATGTGCTTTGCTTTTGATATAAATAGCGTCGTTAACCATACCCAACCCGGGGTGCTGCAATGTGTGTTTAATTAGATGAAAATAAAAGCAAAGTAATATTAACATATTGAATTTCGAAGGGAGAATGTGCTCAACATCCATAAAGATGAATTCCAGATGAATAAGTCATTATAAGCAGGACGAAAAATGTTTTAGAACAATCCATTTTGATGACTGGTATTTGAACAAGGTAAATAAATTATTGAATCTTAGTTTATTTTGTATTATTCGGTGGTTTAAATTACTAGATATTCATTTATTTCCCTTTTTTTTGTTCATGTAGGTGGTCGAGTCTTAAAACGGCAGGGTACGAAAAGCAGTGAATAGCAGCAGGCCAACCTAATGAAATTGTAGAGCCAGAGAAAGAAAATTGCTTATTTCTCATTTTAGGATGGTTCTAAACTAATTTTGCTAAGGCTTAACCACATGCAAATAGGCATAAGTGATTTAACTGATACTTTATTTCTCTGTTGAACTTACACTAGCCTTGTACAGCATGCAATGTATAGTATCACGTGTCAGATTATCTGGAAAGACAAAGGTTTTGTTTTGTCCTTTAATTTTGTCTCTTAAATTTTGTCTCGAGTAGTGAAGACTGACTATCTAGCTACGCTTCCCATGGCCGGTATGACCTAGCAGGTCGTTAAACCACAAGAACGTGAGAGTAGCATATAGTTTACTCTTTGTGCACTTCTGTATACCTTAAAGATGTGACAGTTGTGTGAATATTTTAAACTTCTTTAGGTTGCATTTAATGTGCAAAATGCCTATCAAAAGTATGCCTCCATTTATACGGTTGATCTGATTTATATTCAACTCAATAATACTAGTTTCATTACTGATAATCGTACATAAAAAATATCGATTTAATTATTTAAATTTAGAATATTTAGATCATTGTTGTTAGTTTTCAGGATAATTATATGTAATGATATTATTTCTGTTGGTAATTGTTTGAATAGATAATTTTTAAATTAATTGTTCTTCCTTCCGATAATAGAATAATCTTTATTAATCTAGATTACATGTATAAGCCGTGAAACTGGTGATGCACTCCGATCCATTCTAAATTGCGCCAATTTTAACAGTGAAACATCATGCGTCTCCATCGCTTTTACAAAACCCTTCAATACTTAATGAATAAAGCTATAAAAAAGTGTATTGGGCTTCATAACCTAATGTAATGGAGTTAATAGTTCTCTCAAGGACATATGGGTTGTGTTAAAAACGATGAAACAATCTAAACAGTGCGTGAAAATACTTAGTAATATGTCTGTTATCTTATGTATGAAAGGGCAATGGTTGTGAAAGAAAGTCTTGAAAGATCGATAGAAAAATGACAACAGTATTACAATAAGCAAGTCAGTAAAGCCAAATACTTGATTTTAATATTATAAAACAAATAGATTGACGATAGTCGCACTTTATTCGTTTCATAATGGCATTGAATAAATACTACATTTTTTACTAACTTATCCGTCTATGAAATTGCTTGGTCCGGTATTGGCCGTCTGCCGATATCTATTGGCCTTGGTGGTCTATAGAGATAATTAGTCTTTTCATATTGAATATTATCGTATCTTTTCACATTGATTCGGCGGTACGAATGGTGTTAAGTACTAGGCGTCTCCATCGTTGAACTTTTTTTTATAGATCGCTATGAAACAAAAAAAAATCAAAGGTGCGTAATCAGATAAATCAATAAAATAAATCTTTTTCTTTCATTAGGGGATATTCTCCTTGCCAATACGAACGGACCAATAGCGGTCCAATATAGCGGACCAGCGGTCTACTATACACCAGGACCTTCTGAGATTGTATTACCGAAGAAAAATCCGTGTATAACAGCCCAAAAACAAAGTAAAATAAAAACAAGTTTAGCTTTTTCTATGAGAATCTTGTGCACAGGATGCACGCAATGGAACTAAAATTAACTGTATTTAGTACCGATTACGATAAAGACTAGGCGTCTCCATGCACAGATCTACTGATCGTCAGTAAAATTTGATATTTTTTTCCTTTTCAAATGATGTTTTTTTATTGTACATTTACCTTTTACATATGTAACTCTAAATGGCTTAGATGGATGGCTTGCTGGGCGTACATAATATTTTAATATCGTTAATAAGTTGACTGTTTAGACAAAATAAAAGGGAAAAAAATCGATTTACTTACGTTACAAATTACGTACACAAATTCATAAATAAACATAATAAAAGTGCCTTTTTTGGTTAAGTTGATTGGATGAGTTACCAATTACGTAGAAAAATAAGTAGTGCAATCGGTCCTTTTGGAAAGAAAACATAACTTAAGGCAACAAACACGATGCGAAAGGAGGGAAAAATTACAAATGTACCCCATATTTATAAATCAATAAATCTATATGCATAAATCAAATGTAGCAATAAACCAGTACAAATTATACGGTACAAATTATAGCTAAAAACACGAGCACACGAGCAAAAACTATCTACACGAAAAAAAGCAAAGAAAAGTGATTAAAAAAGGGGTTTGCCCCGGGGTAGTTTGCTCATTTTAAATGGCGACTAAAGTATAGAGCACACGCCATCAATAAAAATAATGGAATCAATCAGCAGCAAGCCAGAAAAAACGAGAACATTTCCCCATTTATATAGGAGTGGCTTGTAGGGTGAAAATTATAGCCTCTACACTGCACTGCTTACTTCCAGACGGCCGGGCCATTTTCTTCCCTTTTACCTGTGTGCATGCTTGATTGTATTTTATCACAATGTTCTCAGAAAACACAGCTACAGTGGTGTTTGTTTTTACAGCAGTAGCAGTGCAATAGCAATAATAACACAGCGGGTGCGAAACGAAGAGTAAGAAATTGCAACTTTCTCCGAAAGCGTTGCAAGGAAAACGCTACTTGCACCATTCTGGAAGAAGCTACCAACCGGTGCAGCAGCAGCAATGTGCATCGATGTGGCCCCCGTTAACAACACGCCTACTTCGGTGTTTTGCTGCACCGACGCGTTGTGCGGCAAACAAGGACGAAAGCTCCCGCGGAATGCACTTCTTGCATAGGAGAAATAAAACATAGCAGCAGAGAGACACTTTTTGTTGCCACTTCTTTTGCCACTTTCTTCTGCCTGCAGGGTTAGACCGGGTATATAGCATTCACCAATGCATCTGCCTGCCCTTGCCGATATCTTTATGTATGTATACAGCCGAGGATGCGCCTGTATGCCATTAACACAACAAACGATCGTTGTTGCACAAGGGTGCAGGAAAAATATTGCAGCAACATTGCATGCACACTCCTCCGCCCGACGAACCGTGGCGCATCCTGGGACGGTCACTCGGCGATTCGCAAGAAACCCTCTACAATAAGCAGCAGAAGCAGCAGGCAACACACAACAAACGAGCGGGGTGTGTATTTAATTTGTATTTATGTAGAAATACACTTACTCGATCGTACGTTTCGCTTCTGCTCGTGCCTGCGTGAGCTTGCGCTTTCGCTCACGTCGTCCGGACTCGGTCTGACAGCTGTCACCCATCTTGCTCTCACAACACGCTCCCGATCGAGCACGCTCCCATACACTCAAGCGCTGTTCCCGGCACAAACAAGAGAGATGGCGATGTGTAGTGTTGTGTTGGCAGAGCACGGCAACAGTGGCCTCCTAGAGCTCGAGCTCGAGCACGGCAACAGAGCAACGTTAGTAGTCACAGTAGTAGCCCCATTTGCGACTCATCGCTGCTGCGATGTGTATGTAAATAATAAATAAACACAAATACACAACCCGAGTCTCGGGAAAAACAGGCCCCCCGCGCCAACCCGTCCGTGTCCTTCCGCTCCCCCTCGCGGGTGTGCTTTGTATGTGCGATTTCTTGTGCAGTTTCTTCGCCGTGCGGGCCCCCCCACCCCCACGTCTCCACACGGTCGCACGATCGAAAAATAAACGCAAACGCCAGCTTCACCGTGTACGCTCGGTTGTGTTGTGTTGCATTGCATTTTAATATAAAGCATGTTTTGTGTTGCTTTATCCCGTTCAGTCGATGTTTTGACGCTGTGTTGTGTTGTAGTGTGTCGCCGGACACCGTACGCCACTGCCGACGGGTTCAGTTTGCAACGTACGCGCGTACAGTTTGTGTTGGGTTCGTCGGTACGGTAGTTGCGATTCCTTGCGTCTTGTTGCATGTTGCGATCCGACGGCAGCATCGGAGTTTTGCGACTAGCAGCTGTACTAGGCACACGATGAACAGTGAACGATCGCCCAGCATCAAGAGCGAGGAAGTTAGCCAGGATGTACCGGAAACGGCCGAAAACACAAATGCGGGTAATATGATGCTTGTCGGATTTTGATAACGAACCTTAATGTTTCAGGCATTTGTTAATTAATATAAAAATTCCTCCCAATGCAATTTAGTTCAAATACAGCTCCAGCAATCGTAACGGTGTGTAAGTTGATGGGGTTTACTGTATAACAATTATTTTCTTTTCAGCCATAATAGCAAGTAAAACCATGCGTAAAATATACTTGTAAAATGGAACAGTCAAATCGGGCTTTGCTTACTTATGCTACTCTTTTTACCGGAAAGAAATTATTGATTGATTGAAGTCGAACTATTAAACTGATTTCTGAAAGCAATTCTCGAAATTAATCGTGTTTTATTAATTAATTTAAACCTTTTCATTTGGATTTAAGATAAGAAGTCTTTTGTACAAATAAATGCTGTGAACAATATTGTTTAGTAAACAAGGAAATGCAAATTTAATAAGCAAGATGACAGATAACTATCAACAAGAAGATTCTGTATGGCTTTGTTGTTGGTCAGTTTGCTGGAAGTCTGATCGAACTTCAGAAAATGTTTTAATGGTTCAAGGATTTGTTGAACAATTTCTTTAAGAGTGAAATTTTGTATTTAGAAGCTGCTGAAATCGCAGTATTTTTAGTAAAAAGAAAGAAAACAATCAAATAAAATGTAGTTACTTGCTAAATGTTAATTTTTTTTTTTTTTTTTTTATTAAGTTTCTTATCCCTAAATAAACAATATTTAACCTATAATTTAACGCACGTGAGTTTGTATTAAAATTAGACTTTTTTAAATCAATAACCTTGTGTTATTATGTAAAAAATAGTAGGTTTTACAGTAAGAAAGTTTATAAACACTGATTCGACCCCGCTTAATTCATTACAGAAAAAGACAGCTGTTTATACATTGCTTAAAACGTAGTAATTAGTAGAATACAATATTTGTCATGTTCAGTAAGTTCGGTCATTTCGGAAATTGTTCAAAACATGACAAAACGAAAGGCGAGTTGAAGAAATGAGTTACAAAAGTCACACTTCCACACAGCGAAGAAACATATTTTATGAACATTAACTCAACTGCCATTAAGATTAAAGCATACCACGACGGCAATTTCCCTCAACCAGCGCGTTCACCTGACGTTCGCTTACTGCCAACAGTACGACAGTGACTGAACGGGTACTGTGCAGACGGAGTTCCGATCTCGCTCCTGCTAAGAGAATGCGCCTCGGTTACATAACTTCGGGCGTCGTTTCTCTTAACTCAAAGCGACGAACATTTGCCGAAACCGGTCCGAGAAATGGAATCGTTACCATACAACGTGCTACAGACAAAAGGTTTGGCTACCTTCTCCCCTGACAGACGGAACCAGTACATAAGTTCTTTCCCCACACACGCACACACACACAGCAGGCGCACGTTTGCTAAGAGGATGAGTATAGGTCCTACCGTATGCTGTATGCGATTGAGGCAGGCCATGGAACAGCGCGTCGTTGATAGACGGTTGCTTTCTTCGGTCTGTAACCAAATGCAGCAACAGCGTAGTGGAAGTAGTGGTGGGTACCACAGTAGTAGGTGCGATGGGTGTATGTATGTGTGTGTGTTCCCGTGTACAACACGGTCTCGTTTGTATATTGTGGTGTAGTGTACATTCCTCTCACGCCATTGCTTTGTGTTGCTCGATCGTGTATAGTTGTGTAGTACACACTTCGTCGGGGGGTTTCGGTTTTAATGGCATCCTTCTTGGCATAACAATAATGGCGGGGTGCATTTTGCTGCACTTCTTCTTCGCCCTTTTCCTTCATCCTCACCCTCCCCCTTTTCCGGGTACGGACTGCATCAGAAGATGGTGGCAAGTGCCCGTTGTAGCCGCCTTTCATCAATCGTCTCCCGCCCGAAAGCCTGAAGAGCTGAAAAGGCGTTCCCTGGGTGGTTCGGGTTTTGTACACGCCAGTTGTTGTATTATTGTTGCCTATCTCTGTACACTCCCTGGCAAATGGTTGTGGTACCACACTATCCTTTCCACATATTGCAATAACATAAAGCGATCCACCGTGCACGTTGCTTCTTCGATCCTTTCCGTACCGAAGTTTGTACGTTTGGACGATGCTTTCTTTCGTATGCGTGTTGTCTCTTTTGTGCGCATTGAACTCTTCACAGACACACACACAAACGGGCAGCAAAGCTTCTTATACAGGCTGGCTGACTCTTTTCTTCTTACCGTAGCTGCAACTTTTAGCCGGTTGCCTTGCGAGCGCTGGGAACGAAAATGTGCAGGCGAACTATTTTGTTGATTATTATTTACTGTGTTTATTTTCTTACTCTTGGTAGTGCTTCTGGGAGGTTTTCCTTTTTGCCTTGCCCCGGCCTTTCTCCGGTCCGGCATCCCGGCGTTTCCCTTCCGGGAACCATATCTGTTTATCATTTACTCGCTTTCACTGTGCAGCAACCAATCGGGACGCCATTTTCCTTCCAAGCGGTAAGGTATTTGTTGGGTTCAGTGGCAAGATGAAGGAAAGCTTACACGGGCAGGATCGCTAGGAGGATGCAGCTAAAGGTACGATGTACAACAGCCACACTACAACGACCGGTTAACGGGTTGGTCCGGGAAATTTCTCTCTCGATGGGCGCGGTTGATGGTGCAATCGCCTGTTTCTAGCATAAATATTGTTTTGCATGCCTCCATCCCTCCGCCCCCCTCGCCCGACTGTTGTTGTGTGCGAGCAGCAGTACATAGCGTTTAAAAACTCGTTGGGTGCAACCCAAAAAGTAACAAAACTATGTATTAACAACAACATAATAAAAACAACAACAATGCTGGCGGAAATTGCTGCTAGATAGTTTGCAGTGGCGCAACTGTACCGAGCGATCGCAATACAATGGACATTTGTGCATGGGCGGATTTGTTGGTAGCAGCGCCGTCTTAGTAGCGATTGGAAAGTTGCATCGGATACACGGCCACAGCATGGACACAGCAACACAGGTCGCCATACCCTGCCAGCTGGTAGATTTAAACAACAACTGTCAGTGCCGGTCGGGGTCGCTAGCGGGACCGCGCGTTCCGAGGACACTGGAAGTGAGCGCACTGCTTACGCCCTTGGTGCCCGACAAACGATCTGCCCGGGTAGTTCGATCGTCCATCAGACGTCACAGCAGTAAGTGGCATCCGTACGGGACGGGATTGCAGAATGACACGCTGCCGAAGATAAGCATCGAGCAAGCGGAACGAACTTTAAAAGGCACGATGGACATTAAGAGCGATGACCGTGAGGATACGATTGTCGCAATCAAAACGGAGGAACTAAGCGCGGGTTTGATTGTTGTTGATAAGTTGGAGAAGGTTGCAGTAATGTAAAGTAATGTGTATCGTAAGTTGCTTAAGTTAGACGATATTTGTTGAGTTACAAGGGCGTATATAAATAAAGAATAATTTGTTAACAGTTTATCCATATTTGATTATTGGTATTTTAGTACAGCAAACGATTCAAATGAAAGAAAAACTAGGGCAAACTATTAAAGTTACATACGTTTTATCGTAGGTTTAATACTTACTGTCGATCTAGTGAAATTGTTTTGGTAAATATTTTGAAGAGTGATCTCTGGTTTGCTGAAGTTGACAAATGAGGCCACTGGGTCCTTGGAGATGCCCTCCAGCATCTGACTAGGTTTTTTTTTATATATGCTAGCAGGAAGACGTCCTCAAGAATCTTCACGGGGCAAATCCAGGTATCGAATCATGTCCGGAACGTCTCCCCGTAAGCTTAACTGTTTATCCGGCTCAAGAATTTGCTGGCTGGAACCATAAATGCGCATCGTGATGCAAAAGCTTCAAAATTGCACTGCAACTTGTACGAAACAATAAGCTTTGGGGTGCTGTTTTGCTCGAGTCGACGAAAGTGGCATCGTCGATGAAAAAGTTTCATCGAAAGCTTGTGGCTGTCAAAATGGCTGTTTGCGCAAAAGAAAATTGAAACAAAATTAGAATTGTTTTGCATGGGTACGGTGATGATACGGCTTAATAATATCGCTCCTTTTCTTTCTATATTTTCTTATAAACGAGTACATTGATCTGCTGTATACAAAATATCAAAAATAGCGTATGAAAAAATGACACATTGCACACAACAGTGGTTGATAGAAGGTTACCTTACGATAACTACCGTATGAGCTCACCTGCTCTACAGTGATTGTGATAAGAGTTGATAAGAATTTCCCTCGTGGTCATCGATCGACGCTAACTTTTTGCTACCGAAAACACGCATCGGCATTTAGTTTCTTTTCTACGGAACAACGGTAAACGAACCGAAGCCACAGCCTAAAAAAAAGCGATGGCTAACTACAAGGTAAGAATGGCACGAAGAAAAATATCGATTTTTTCACCCATTGCTCTGATAACAAACGCTCCCTACAACCATCTTCTTTTTCCACCGCGATACAGCCAATTGATTTATCGAAGGAGGACTTTCGCAAGTATCTCGACCGACAGGGCGTGCTGGACGCAATAACGAAGGTGTTGGTAAAATGCAACACCGACCGGCCGGAAAATGCAATTGCCTACGTGTTGGAACATTTAAACGAAACACATGGCAGCTTGAAGACGCAACTATTCGAAGCGCACCAGGAAATCGAGCGACTGAAGCGCTGAAAAGGAATGTCGATGATGGGACAGTGGCTTCCACAGCTGCGGCGTCCAGTGTGAAGGAAGAAGCGGAGGGGATCGATAATTCGTCACTGAGCAATGGTGCTGTGGAGGTAAAGAAAGAAGTGGACGAGAATGTTGGGGAAGTGGCATGTGCAATCGGCGTGAAGCAAGAGCAGGATGCCGTCACACCATCCACTTCGGGTTTGCGTAGTACCGATGATGGAAAATCAAAAGAAGTTGATGCTGGCGCAGCAGCCGCAGTAGCAACACCCGGTAAGGATGAAGCGCAGGAACCGGCGGCCACTGTTCCGGTACCGCCAGCGAACGAAACACCAGACGCAAAGGAAGCGAACACTGGCGGCGAAAACAAGTAAACCATCGTGAGGTAGACAAACAATTCCTATAGGATTAATCGTATCGTAGTGTCTTTCGAATCGGGAATTCGAATATTAGAACGTAGGCCACTAAGCACACAGGTGGATAAAATGGAACAGTGCAAGAACACATGCGTGTGCGTTCTCTACCGCAACCCGTCCATTCTAAAATGACATAGAAAATGCGAACAAAAGTAATGAAAAAGAGTCCTCGAAACAGTTGAACGCGAGAAACCCGGTTATAAATGCCGTTGGTATACAAGAGGGCATATGTAGGTTCCCGGCGTAGTTAAGTGCATCTGCATTCATTTGCCATTTATCATCATACTTCGCTTCATCCATCCTGCGTAATGTGTACGTTAGATCTCACCTCACGATCTTAGTCCAATCGTAAATAGCCAATTACAACACGTGATCGAAGATCGAGGGTCTCTATTCCTTATAGGAGGACAAAAATATCATTCCAGCCATCATACACACCAACAAAATATATTTAAAGAAAAGAAAAACACGATAATAAAGCTTAACGATAGTGTATCTCGGAAATGCAGCTTTATTTCTAGCTCGTGCTCTTTGCCCGTGATTTTTGCACACAATAATTACCGCGCCCCTCCGCCGTCTACGCTTTGTCCTCTCCCGTTGTCTTCAGCGCCTGCCGTTTCTTCACATCGTAATTGTGCACCCGGGCCATGTTCACCTCGGTCGTGGTGATTTGATCGCGCAAAAATTCCTGATCATGCTCCAGGCACCGCAGGTTCACTTCGGCCGACTTTTTGTTCTGGCGCAACAGTTCCTCCGCCTCGTCGAGCGGGTACTCAAGCATTACGTTCGCACCGAGCCACAGACAGACCGACTTCGTCGGTGGCATGATCGTCTTGACATACACCTGCTCGCTGAACAGAAATTGCGTCTCCTGATCGCCCGTTTGCTCCCGCAGGTTCTTGATCATTTCGAGGTTTGCCGCCAGGTCCGGTATTTGTTGCCGCAGCCGCCTCCGGCGCGATACCATGGTGTATTCCATGAACCGGTACTTGCTGTGCTGTTCGTCAAAGTTTTTCAACACCTTTTCAATGTTGTCCTCGGTGCCGGAATCTTTCATGTACTGCTCCACATCATCCTGCGACAAAAAAAGGGAGATGGGAAAAGGCAACACCAGGCAATCAGTGCATGTCCGCGGTCCCATAAGGTCTCAAACGGTAATGCGTGTGAGCCTTAAATGGGCATTAACATAATACGCCTACTGCTTACCACAAACACAGCCTCCGGGATGCCCGCATATGATTTTTGGTCGGTTTCTAATTTTGGTAGTTCGATCTCCTCCATGTTGCGGCCTTTGTGTGTAGGGTAGGGGATGGGATTAATTTATTTCTGGCAACAGCTACAATGTTCGTGGAGCAATAGAAAGCACACAACAAATGGAATAAGAATTGTGGTTCGGCAAAATAGAAGTGTCACAGTTATTGTTCCTCTTCTTCTGCACACAGCAAAACCTCATTCCAGGGGACGGCAAACAGATGGAGTTGACAGCTGTCAGTACGGGGGGAATGGCAGTTTTATTTGTTTGTAAATGAAACACTTTCTAAACAAATTAAAGCGCTGAAAATTCAGTTCATATTGTAACAAATAAATAAAACAACATTTTCTGTAAGATTCATAACGTATAATACATAAAAACAAACGCCTTTCGTTGCAGGCAGCACAATTGGTACGCTTGCTTGAAATGTATACGCCCGGCCAAAACTTTCTTGCACTAGCTCGCCTAGTTTTGGTAGCCCTGCTCCGGGGAGTAACGGAATCTACAAGCGCATCTGTGTGTATGCGTCCCCCGTACGCGCGTTCGTTCGTATTCGTACAGTTGCGCTGAACAGAGGCTCTTCTCTTTAGTGCGTGCACATTCTTCAACCCGTCCGTCAGGAAAAAGGAAATTTTCTTTTTCCGCGGCATCTGCCAGACTCCTGCCTCCCCCGGCCCCGTGTGTGACGTCGGCATCGAAGAAAGTTGAAATCCAAATCCTGTTCACGGATTTTGCGACCACAAACGCGCAACTGGAGGATAAGCAGAAAAGAGTTTCGCAAAGAAGAGAAGCAGCAGCGAAGAAGGAAGAGGAAAACCAACCCAGCCAGCCATCATCATTCGGCGATACGCGCGTGTGTGTGTATGTGTGTGTGTTGCGCCGTGTTTTTCTTCGCTCGAGTTTAGTAACTACAGCGCAAAGTCAACGACGACGTCGAAGCTGTATCACTGTAGCCGCAGCAATAACAGGGCGCAGCGCCGTGTGCCGTTCTCGCGTTGATGAACTTTACATCCGTACTGCAAAAAGAAAGGATAATATAGTAGCCTGGCGTAGCTGTGTGTGGTGGAAAGTGCGGAAGGAAAGAAAACCGTAAAACCTTCCCCGCCCCGCGCCTGCAGTCGATCCCTTCATCCCCCCGGTGTGTGTGTGTGTCCGACGACCCGTCCCGTCATCATCATTGAGCGTAACTGAGAGTCGTAGTCGTATATCGATTCAAAATGTCGGACGTAGAGTTATCAAACATAGACCACCTCATTGCGATGCTTTTAGAAGGTAATTGTAACATTGCTGCTGTTGTACCTGTGATTTTCTTTTAGTGCAAAACTGGAATTACGCCCTGTTTCGGCCAACGCCTCCCCACCCCCTACCCTCGCTCGCTTGCTCGCTCATTCGCACGGTTCCGGTGTCGACTTGAGGTGTTATGAAGGTGGTGAAGAAGATGTAGTAGCATTGCGCTGTAGTGTGTAATAACACACACGGGTTGAATAGTATGGCCGTGTATAAATGACCTATCCGTATCGCCCAACTTCGTGATACGTGATGATGATGGTCAATCTTGGCGCTGTGCGTGTGTGTGATTTTAATGAATAACGTGCCCCATCGGATGTAAATCCGCGAATGTGTCGTATGTGTGTGTGTGTATGTGTTTCTTCTGTGTGCGGTATGAACAGAAATTTCGTGCGTGCTTTTATGAGTCAGTGTAGAAGATTTCAGTGCTCTGAACATGACAGAAAAAAGAGAGAGCGAGCGAGCGAGAAAGGCTTAGCAGCAAGCGATACGAATGAGAAAACGAGAAAGGGCGAGCAAGCGAGCGAAAGAGCGAGCGCGCGCACACCGGAGAGCGCGGGCTGTAAAAAATGCGTGCCTGCCGCCGCACATCTTGGCACCCGCGCGTCGATAGTGTCACCGTGGTCGTCGTTTTATTTTTTCCCCCCTTTCGTTACCTTTCGTTTCTGATTTTCATCTATTTTTCCCACAGTTCGCGGTGCAAGGCCGGGGAAAAATGTACAACTGTCGGAAACGGATATACGTCTGCTATGCCTCAAGTCGAGGGAAATCTTTCTCTCCCAACCGATACTGCTCGAGCTGGAAGCACCGTTAAAGATCTGCGGTAAGTTTTATGCCGACGGGCGGGTCAGTAACCAAAAGGGTTGTGTTGTGTTTTTTTTTGTTTTAGCAAAAGAATCAGACAAGCAAATGAGAATGGTAAAAATGAGGTTTTTAAAAAAAGTTTATTTACCTTGCTAACGCCAAACCACCTGCCTGGGGCATATCAGTTTGGGACAGTTGGAAAGCGCGTACGTAGAAAATTCGGCCATATTTGTTTGTCTTCACGACGATGCCGTATTTTTTCTCCTTTGTTATTGCTTACGCCATTGCGCACATACACATACAGCCGGTCAAACTGCTAGATGTGTAGCCGGTGTGTCATTTATTCGATCTTGTTTTTTTTTATTCCAATCTGTTTTATCCTTAGAAACCAGAATATATTAGGATTAATAGGATTCTCATGCATAATGTGTGTACTTACTTCACGAATACATAAAATCGAAAAGGGCACACACACACACGCAGAAGTAGTAATGTTTCGAGCGAGAAGTGAGATGTGTACGACGTCCTCAACCTTCGCCCTTACTGCTGCACACACGTGCTTCTTTGATCGATCATGTCTCTGCCCGTCCACCCTCACACCTCCACTACAGTATAGAAAAAAGTATCGCCGCAGCGAGTCCGCACATCGGGAAGGTGTTGCCCTGAATCGGTCGCGATACCGCAATTACAACACCCTAGCAGCGCGCGATTCATATCTACACACACTTCCTTTTATTGACACGTCGGGGTACTCTCTGTGTGCCGAAAACGCATCGCAGCACTCTAGCTATAGTCAACGGATTAAGAAGGTTGTCGCGATAGTTACCTACAGTGTGTGGCGATGGTGTTTGCACGCAAGGAAATTGAAAGTGTATTTGTCAGCGATCAACTAAGCCCTAGTACACACTCTAGCGTCATTTGACGGTCGGTGGTAAAGGAAAATACTAGCTGTAGGAGGACTATTGTGCCAGAAAATGATGTCGAAAACTATTGCATGCTGGAGCAACTTCACAGAAGTTTTTTTCTGGACGGAGACGAATAGAAAAACGCGTACGAGCACGAGCAAATTGAATAATAAAATTTTTATTGATACCGCACACAATTTGTGGAAGTCGTCCGACGTTAATACAACTCTAAACAGAAGTTGCATAACGAAATTATGGCTTATAGCTCGCTAAATATCAACGCTACATAATTATCCAAACTCCCTGCAAAATAGATTGTAGTAACTTAACTACTGTAAATATTGTCCAAGGAACTTAGTGAGAACATTCCATTTTTGCTCAGTGTATCCATCAATACAATGCCGGGAGGTCGGCTTGCCCGTGGCGCTACAATCTCTAGCAGGCAAAAAATGTGCATTTCAGGTCCTCCCAAGGCTGTACTACACAGAACAAGAAGAAGAAACATTAAACAAATTTAACAGGAAATGTATGAATTCCACCTTCGAATGACTATAAACTCAAAGAGGAGGGTGGTCGGTGCTAGAAAGCCACACTGACAGGCGATAAGGAAGCTATAAACAAAAACATAGCAGAGCGTATGTTATCTCAAACGATTCGATTCTCGATTCTAATCAACTCAAACTCACCGTGTGGCACAAGCGATATAATTGAATTGGTCTGGGAAATTAGGCAGCATATTTAACGAAGCGTATAGTCGCCGTCTAAATATATAATTGTGTATGTTTTTTTTTTGTTTCTTCTCGTTCTTGAACACAGGTGACATCCATGGTCAGTATTACGATTTGTTGCGTTTGTTCGAGTACGGTAGCTTCCCGCCAGAGTCGAACTACCTGTTCCTCGGCGATTACGTCGACCGGGGAAAGCAATCGCTCGAGACGATATGCCTGCTGCTGGCGTACAAAATCAAGTATCCGGAAAATTTCTTCTTGCTGCGCGGCAACCATGAGTGCGCCAGTATCAATAGAATATACGGGTAAGTGGAAGCGCAGAGAAGAAAACTCTATTCGTGCTTTTGTATGTGTGTGTTTTTAGCTCACACATATCGATTGAATCTTATCGAAAAACAAAAAAAACGGAAAAAGAGGAGAATGGTCGTCTTGCTATCGCGCGCTGCCTATGTACCGGCGATATGAGAAATTCATGAAGGTCGGCATGATGTTCTTGTTTTTAATTTCATCTTTTGTTTCTCGTTCCGATCCTAGATTCTACGATGAGTGCAAGCGGCGCTACAATATTAAGATGTGGAAAACGTTTACCGATTGCTTCAACTGTCTGCCGGTGGCCGCGATCGTGGATGAGAAAATTTTCTGCTGCCACGGTGGGCTCAGTCCGGACCTGCAGTCCATGGAACAGATTCGACGCATTATGCGACCGACAGACGTGCCCGACCAGGGACTGTTGTGCGATCTGCTGTGGTCCGACCCGGACAAGGACACGAACGGTTACGGTGAGAACGATCGTGGCGTAAGCTTCACGTTCGGGGTGGATGTAAGTATTGGGGCCGGCGCCAGTAAGGGTACGTTTTCTGTAGAAACAGATATTAATTTCCTTCTTCGTTGTGTTTGGTTTGAACAGATCGTGGGCAAGTTTCTAACTAAGCATGACTTTGACCTTATCTGTCGGGCACATCAGGTGGTGGAGGATGGTTATGAGTTCTTTGCCAAGCGCCAACTTGTGACCCTATTCTCCGCTCCTAACTACTGCGGTGAATTCGATAATGCCGGTAGGTGGAACGATAGCCAAAGGCGCACTTTTTGGTATGCTTTTGAATGTAAATAATATTTTCCCTTTCCATTTCTCACACAGGTGCAATGATGTCCGTCGACGATACGTTGATGTGCTCGTTCCAAATTCTGAAGCCAGCCGATAAACGTAAGTTCCAATATGGTGGCCTCAATTCCGGACGGCCAGTTACACCACCGCGAAACTATAGTAAAAACAAAAAGAAATAATTTATCCAAATAGTACTACTTCTCTTACAACTACTACTACTACTACTATTAAACAAACAAAAAAAAAGCAAAACAAAACCTACTACAAATTACGTACTACCAAACTTGTGCGGTATCCGTTCTGTTGTTGCATCTACTCCCCCCCGTCTACTCCCAGTTGTCCGGTGTTTCTCCTTTCCTTTTTAAAATTCCTTATTAAACACATTTTATAAAACAAAAACTTGATCGACTGACAATGCAGCAGTAGTAGCAGCAGCAGGAGCAGCAGCAGCAGCCAGCAACAAACAATGGTCCACGCGCACCGTGGCCATGTGAAAGGCAAACAAACATATGTATCTTTGATTATATTTGAAAACCCCCCCAGCGCAGGATCATTCATCACACCTTTCATCGCTTCCTAGGGCGTGTGTGTGTGTGTTTGTGCCCGTTACCCCACGCGGTACGCGCACCACACTACGGCTTTTTGCGATGAAGTTGCAAAAGAGGGATAGGAACTACAAGTTAGGCGTATAAAACACACAGGAGTGTGTGTGCAGAGTTGTGCAAAGGTTAGACGAAAGGCAAAAGAGTGTCTGAGGCCCTTTGGGAAAAACGCTACATTTTGATTATTCTGTTACAACTACGACGATTAAGCAGAGTAAAGAGAAGGGGAAGGATGAGATGACGAACCTAGTTGTTGTTGGTGGTAGCCACAGCGCAACAGCACAATGTGTTTTGCAAGGGAAACGATACACAAGAAAAGGTAGCTGAACGCAAATTTCACTTATCCATTCTGAAGAAGTTGTTGGCAGTAGTAGCTCCAGAGAGAGAGAGAGAGAGAGAAAGAGCAAAACAATTGCAAAAATCGGGACGTTTCTGAATGATAATTTAATTAGAAACACTACTAGCAATTATACCGCGTACAGTGCAAGAAAAAGATGATGAAGAAGAAGAGGTAAATAAACATACAAACAAAATATGCATGCTAACAACACATGATAACAACACAAACATGATGGTAGATTTGTCAGTTGATCGATGGGCTTTACCACTACTACTACTACTAGCGCGACTAGCCACGAGTGTGTCCTGTATGTGTGTGCGATTGAAATGAGAACACACCCTACTGCACTACGGAATGGGGCATAATAAGAATGTTCTGATTACCATGAGGCAAGCGGCAATTGATAGTGGGTGTACGTGTGTCGACGCACAAGATTAACACAAGCAAGCTCCGTGAGGGCAATTAATTGATTGAGATTATCGGTGGATGAAATCCGGAAAACATTTAACCCGACAGACAGAGAGCTCCCCCCCATTCGTGAGTCTTCTCAGCTTTGCTCCGCGCCATCGTATAGAGAGACACTCATATAAACAAAACCGTGGGTGATCGTGGCGTTTTTTCGGGTTTCGAGCTAGTTTGTTGCGAAATAGAACACAGTCTCCATCACCAAGTATGTTGAATAAAGTACCACCCGAAGCTTAGTTTGGATGGACACCTCAATTTTGCAGTGCACAGCTCACACTGTCTGTGCACTTGGTCTGGCATTATTACTTTGTAAATGAGAGAAATTATTATCCTTTATTTATGTCCGCTGCTGGGTGTGTCACAAACTTCAGTCGAGATCGCCACCCCAATCTGGTCAAGCTAAACATGTTGGCATTTGGATTAATTATTTGGAAAAACACCGTCCACCAGATGGCGCGCATATATCCTCTGATGCTAGCGTATTACGTTAATGGACTGGCCTGCTTGTAGCTCTACATTCGTGTTGAAACTGTTGCATTTTATTAAAACGCGTTTGTCCTATCGAGGGACACTTGGTGGTGTGATTGTTTTCCCCGGTTCTGTTATGCGGATGTTTTCTACGAGACGCACTGTGCTTTCATGTCCCTTGTTTTGGTCGCTCCTGGGTTTGGGTAGAACAAATGAAGCTTCTACCCAACCGTGCAACGATGATCCTCTTGCAAAATGTAGTATAACGAGGCTTGCTGAGATGACGGCTCAGTTTAGGCTGCACGCAACGGGATGACGGTGGGTTACAAACCGAGATGAGAGAGAAATGTTCGGTAATTCATGAATTTCATAAAAGGTTGTACGGGGACACACATTGCACACACGACGGGTGATCCAGTTGCGAGAGAGAGATGCGGCTATACAAGTAATAGATCAATGTCACAAAAATATGGTTTGTTGATATATAAAAAACACACACACACACTCACAAGGCAAACAACAAAATCCGCGCTGCTGTAAGAAATTAAACATGAAACACAGAAGCAAACACACATAAGTAAGAATCAAAATTTTAAACCAGCATAAATAAAATTGTATCACACAAAAAAGAGATAAAAAACCAACGAAAAAGGGTTTTTATGTGACCATTTTTCTTTCTATATTTCTTTTTTATCTTGCAACGGATTAGTTGTGTTTGCTGATAATCTTTTTCTGTGGAACAAATTCATTCTTTCTTGTATTCTTTGTACTTTGGTGCAATTTTTCTTTTTAGGTTGAGTAGTGTTAGTTCGATAGCCCTTCTTGTTTTGACCTTTCGTTGTAAATATTTCGACCGGTTCTCCTCCTTCTCCTGTGCGTTTTCCCTTCGTTTTGTTCGTGAAAGTTATCGTACGGATTTCCGTTCTACTGTGTTGCTAACCATTATTGCCAGTGTCAAGCGTACGGATGTCAGAAACTATTTGAGATTGAAAATTCATAACAGCCTTACAATTTGCATACAAATCACACCATTCTGAAAGATACACAAGCACAACGAACTTCAAAATAAAGTGACGAAAATGGTAAACCTAAACTGCCAAAATTGCTTAATTAAAGTGGACAGTGTAGTATTGGAATGGTGATTGTTTGTATCCTTATCGTAGGCTGTAGTATATCTCGTATCGTTTCTGACGCTTTGGACGCTTGACCGTTGCCTTGACCTGATAATAAACCCTGTACGACATCCCATTTGCTTGTCTCTCTCCTATATACCCACACACAGCTACCCATTAGCTCAGCCATCTTTTGTGGCCCTATTTAGTAGTACATCTCACCCATACTAATGCCAGCATCATTTTGTTTTGTTTGTTGCCTATATTTCGGTGTAGGTGGCTTTCAGAAGCTCATCAAAAGCAGCAAATTTTAAGAGATAAATGAAACGCGGACGGAAGAGGCGCAACGTGACCTCTCAAGACCCAAGTAACGGAAAACAGGATCCTCCCGGCGTGGATATGAAAGGTGGAAAAATGAAAAATGGCTGATAAGAGTTAGTATGATGTTTTGAAGTGGTCACGATGAGAGGAGGATGATGATGGCGCTCGTTGACTGACGCGGTTGCATGCTCTTCCCTCGAAACGTTGAAGAACCCACACGTACACGAAGATCACGACCATATTCGCAGACGCCTGGCCTGTGGTCTCTTCTTTCTCAGCACCACACTCAGCAACACACCACCACCACCACCACGTCCATCAAGCGTTAATATGATTTTCTATTCTGTTTTTGTGAGTATTCACCTAGTACTTCCCATGGAACTATCCATGGGATTTTCTTATGCTTTCGTGCTATTTTTCCGTTCCCTTTTTATCACTTTAATGGTACTGTTGTGTGTGATGATGTGGTGGCTGTTAGTGAGTGTTGTGTTGTGTAGTTGGTTGGTACCATTGTCCATACAATTTAGATAGACCCGCAGACTTTTCGATTTCACAAATTCGATCCGATGACACGGATTCGAATATCCCAAAAAGAAAGCGCTTATTTTGAAACTTCCAGCCGCAAAAGGACAAACTCGAGATGCTACTCGAATTGACATGAAGTAGCAGTGAGTTTTGTTGAATCACTGTAAAAACCGCTCAAAATTATATCCGTGCGTGGTTTTTTTGTGGTTTTTCGTACGTTATTGTTTTGTTTCTTGTATTTTATTTTCTTGTTGAGCTGTTTTATATTCGTTTTACCTTTTTTCACTCATTTTTCCTCTGTGTTCTTGTTTATTGTTTTTACTTTTCTTCGTTTGTAAATATGCATTTTGATTTTTGTCGTACTTGTGCAGCTGTTTATATTAAATTTACTATTTTTCTTCTTTTATTCCATTCATTCGTTCTCTCTGTATGTTCGTTTATTCTTCTTATTCTTCTTCAAAAGAATGAAATTGATAGGATGTTACTTTCAAACATGCAAAGTCTCAAAATCTTATTTAATGGAAAACTATGTGACCATTAGGACGTAACCTAAGCAAACCTAATTTTACTTATCTTTGATATCTTTCGCTTTTTTTCTCCTCTCTCTTGTCTTCTTCGTGTACAACTGTTGTCTCTCTGTGTAACCAGTGGAAGGTTAACCATTTTTCCTTTCCACCATTTTTATTGATCGAATCCTCGAATTTATTTTCCCTTTTCATTGTGCTTCTTCTTCTTCTTCTTTGTCTTGCTTTTGCACCACTCTTTGTGGTATGTGTGTGTGTATGTGTGTGTTTGTGTCGAGTGTGAATACAATTCTTCACTCTGCTGCCCCTATCTCTTCCCCGCTTTCCCGTCGTGCTAGTGTGGTTTGCCCCTTTTTCGTTCGTAAATCGATTTGTGAAGCATTTATCACGTTTCCTCCCTTATTGCAGCAGTGCGATTCGCAGGATGCGCTTGGTGGAGGCGAGATCCGTCCATCCCCTTTTATACAAATGCATAACATCATACCGCCCGGCATCGGGAAGAAGATGGACGTGTCTTTTTGTTGTTGCGTTTTCTTAAGTTACTTGTTCTTGGCACGTATTTCTACCTTTCCTTACCTTCCGTATTGTGTATTAAATGGAATGAGTATTTTTTTTCGGCTTTCCAAATGTTGCAAAATTTCTTCTTGATAGCTGCCATCGAATATTGAAACAAACAAAATTATAAAAGTATTACTCCCCAAACGTTTTTCAATCTGTGTTCTTTTGTATTAGTTTAATGCCCCTTTGTCTTTAGAAGCTACTGTAATTGAAAGAACTAGGCAGCGTTATCTTTTTGGGAAGAAAGTGAGTCACCTCGTCATAGCATGTGTGTCTTCCCTAGTCAACGTGGATTTCGTACCTTTTAGTTCCTCTTCTGATAAGACTAAATCCCAAGATAAAGGGATCCACTCCGTATCTGATATGCTTAAGACGACTGAAAGAAACAAATGTCTGTGTGTGTTTGGCCGTTCGGCAGTGCCGCGTACGAACGAAATAGTTCCACGCTAATGTTAAATCACCCCGAACGCAACGCAAAGCTTCAAGATGATTGTTATTCCACTGAGCAAATTTTTTCCACAATGATCTTCATTCAGCTTAGGCAAAAGCATGGCGGTGGGCATGTATCAACATCTGTTTAAGGTCACAGCCCAAGCGTGTCGAAGTTTTGGGCAGGAGAACCATGCTAAATAGGTAAGCAAGCGGTCACATATTAAATTACGAATGAAAAAAAAACTTCTATCCCTCCACAGGGAGAGGCTTGTTGTGTGTTATATTTGCATATTCAATCATACACTGTTATCGTCAAACAAACTACGTCAATTGCGGGTGGAGAGGCTTATGCGCACATGTCATTCATATTGCACGGGAACAAAAAAATATATTTTGTTATTCATATTTGTTAACCATTGCAGACGGTGTACGGTGAGAGATTAAGGGTACTGCAGTCTCAAGCAGGGATCACCTTTTTGGTGGTCCTCTAATATAATATAATTTGAAGTTACAGGAGTAGGGAACCTAATTTCACAACATGGCGATAGCAATAAGACAATAGCAGCACATGATATATATAATAGCACTTAATTATCATCGACCAATTGGTTTTAGTTGTCCCGTTGTGAGGTAAGACCATCGCTTTAACTGTTGGAGAAAGATTTTTGCAATAATAAGGATCTTCCTCAATACACTTGCCTAGTTCTCTCTTTTGTTTGGAATCGTCAGTTTAATCTTTTGTGCAGCAGCAGAAGCAACAGCCTTATGCAGTTTGCCTATGAAAGACTCATTACTGACTGCATATTAAACGCGTCTGCGTCGGGGTCGCTCTCCAGACAGAACACAATGCACTTGCACTTGTCTGCGCGCGTGTGGTGTATGATCGATTGCCCAAACCCCAACCTGCTCAATACGCGTGCCAGTGACGTACGTCCGGATTGCTAACCGGTTCGGTTAGGACGTGATGTGTTGCTTAATGAGCCAACCGTCAACTCTTCGCAAACGCATGGTGGTGGACTGAATGCGTGTCAGCGCACCATCTGTGCGTAAGAACGCCGGTATCTTCCGGGTTTTCGCTTCATCTCTCGCACCAACAGGGAACAAAGGGATAGGTGCTTTTGATCCCAGTGAATGGGTGGGTCCTCTATAAAACGACCGACCAGCGGACAATGTGGGCCACACTTCATTCTGACGGGTAGAATAGGCAGGATCGTTAATTGGAGTGATCGCTCGAGACAACAACGATGAGCATAAACACGCGGCACATTCTGCACTGCTTGGCGGGCCTTTGGTTGCTCACATCCATCGAGGGAAAAGATTTGCGTAGGTATAGTTCTTGTTGGAGGATAAATTTTCTTTTCTAATGGTTTGATTTTCTTACTCTGCAGCTAGCAGTTTTGAGAAGTGCCATCGAAGCGATCCTCAGTTTGATCAGTGCCTAAGGAGTGCAGTTAATGGAGCGATTCGGTTGCTAAAGGATGGACTACCAGAGTTCGGGATCTTACCGTTGGAACCATTGGCTGTGGATTCGCTCGTAATTGAGCAGGGTGAACCATCGTCACCTATTAAGCTAAAGCAACACTTTACCAACGTTCGGTTAAGTCATCTTACGGAATCGAACATTCTGAAGTACAGGTAAGACTTTAACGGTAGAAACTTTATTCTAGAAAGGTTCAATAATAACATGTTTATTTCGTGTTTTAGAACTGATCTTAAGAAACTGATCATCAAGGCGGAGGCGATCACACCGCAGGTACAGTTTGTCGGCAACTACACCATGGATGGCCGGATATTGGTGCTGCCGATAACGGGCAAAGGTATAGCCAACATCACACTGCATCGGTTGAAGACGCATCACGAACTTATTGGCGAGCTGGTCGAACGTAACGGTGAACAGTACATGCACATCCGGAAGTATCTTGTCCACTTCGAACCGAAGCTGGTAACGTTCCAGTTTGGCAACCTGTTCAATGGAGATGAACGGCTTGGTAAGAACAATGAACGGCTTAGCCGGGTAACTCTATACTGAAAGGCGTATTTTAATTGTTTCAGGCAAAACCATGCACCAAGTGCTGAACGATAACTGGGAGATTGTGTTCCGTGAGCTACGCAGTTCGTACGAGGACACGTTTGGATACATCTTCAAAAAGATTTCCAATCAAATCTTTCTCAAGGTACCGATGAATAAAATCTTCCCCGAGTAGTAAGTATTTAAGAATATCTAGTATCGAAAATCTAATGTCCAGAAAGTGTAATGATGACACAACAAAGGGACACAACGGATATCAGCCGTGGTTTTAGATTTGGCCTGCTGCAAAAGTAAAGTGCTGCCTCTGTACATGTAGAAAGCCCAGCTTCATAGGAGAATCTTAAAATAATGGTGTTTATGTCATCATCCATACGGATCCTGAATTGACTAACAAAAGATGATCACAAAAGATTCCACCTCCGTGTCTCAGATGGCCAACTCTCCCTTGGCAGTAGCAAAGCATTGTCTAGTTAGGGGTTATTTATTTTATTTCCAGTTTTGCACAGTTTGTTTTGGTGTATTACATAGATTTATCAAAACATTATCAATATCCTTAACTCTGTATCGGTTGGACCGGTAAACTTATGCAGTAAAACATGAAGGAAAAACGCTTTCTGCAGCTATCGAATGATACAAAATGTTTGTTTTTTTGTTGTCCTTTGTACCCATTCCGTTATTGTCACATTGCATTCTAATTCTACCGGACGATACTAAACGCGCTAACTAAGTACTAAAAATGGTACTTAATACATAATTTAGAAAATATTAAGCGGAAGTATTATGCAGCCAGTTTCAGGGAACAAACTGACTGTTGTATCTATCATATTGGATGGTTTCGTGTTTTGATACTGTTTTGATTTTTCCAGTATGCACAACTACAACACACTTTCTTCGTTTAGTCTCGCTCGCAAACACACACACACACACACACACCATAGTAGGTAGTATACTTGAGGGTAATACATAAACGTTAGTTTTGCTCTGCAGTTGAGTAACTGATTTGTGCCCATGGCACACACATACCAATTGCTTCGCACTACACAGATTTTACGATATACAATAACACGTTACAGATAACATAACAGCTCGATAATAACAACGATTGTGTATGTGTAAAATATCATGCGTTGGTTCTTTGGTTGATTCGCTTGAGCAACTACTCTAGACACTAGACGACGCTTCAACACAGTGTTTTGTACATAATTTTTAGCCGATCGTGCGGTGCGCCGACATGGAACACCGGGCTACCATCCTGGTCCAGATAGTCATCGTACATGATCTCGTGTCTGGTAAGAAACCCGAGAGAAGTAGCCACACGCTGCGAAAACATACCGGTCGCATCGGTTTTCATTACCTGAAATGGGAGTTCATGAGTTTTTCGGACTCTTTTCTTGGGATTTTTGAATGTGCTCCTCTCCTAACTTACCCGAAATCCATTAGTGCGAGCGACTTCTTCACTTTTTCTCATCAACTCCTTCGCCAATCCTTGGCCACGAAACCTGTGAAGAACGCATTAGGAATGTTTTTACTGTCAACTTTTAATAACTCTTCCCCCTGTTGCTTACTTTGAGTCAACCGATAGGATGCGGATTTCAAAAATGCTATCCACCGAAAACTGCTCAAACAAATCGATCTTGAGATTTTCCTCGTACAGTAGGGTGAAAATCTTTCGGAACTTTTCATCATCCATCTCGGTCAACCGGTCCAACGCACGTCCCGTATCCTCATTCCCGTGCAGTATCCCATTAACGACGACGCCAGCTATCTGGGGGATTTGTTAAACGAAAATGAAGATGGAATTCCTTCAGGCATTCTTCAGTGAGAATTCCCGTTTTATGAGTACCAACCTCTCCACTGTTGGTGATTGCCATGACACTAATACCGTCACGAAGGCTCGAGAGGCTATGCTTTTCCAGCAGCGTGTGTCCGTCACCGGGGCGACACAGGCTTACGGCCTTGTTCAGCGGTTCGTCGGCAAAGAACGTTTGGCGAAGATGCTGTATCACCTCCGGAAACCAGGGTTCCGTAATAATCTCCATCCGTAGACCGTTGCTATTGGCCAGCATGATGATTTCGGGTTTTTATTCGTTACACTTAAAGCTTGCAATTTAAGCTCAGATGGCAAGAATTTCCGGTTATAAGAATTTGTAATTATAAATGTCAAACTTTCGCTGGTTAATTGTTCCTGCAGCTCGTACCAAAGGACAATTGCGTACAATGTAATCCAATATCGATTAAGTCACGTACGGGTACACTACTGCTTCACCACTCTATCTATGCTCACACACAAAATGAATAATTCTGAAAGGGAATCAATTCTCCCTCAGAAGCCACAAGGACGAGCAGAATGACAATGACGATGGATGTGTGAAAGCGTGGACAAAATGCGATGATCCTGGCGCAGGGAACCCGGAGCGGGAGAACACCGTTCGGGACGAAAACAATCCCTTTTTCTACGCACTTTGTACGCATGTCCTGTTTTTCTTTGCACATCCCCGACAGCGTGCCGGAGTGAGTCGCAATAGTACTTAGTGTGACTGTTCTGCCCTTCACGGTGTGTAGAGTGCCGTGCCTCCCTCGGGAGTATGGAGCGACCGGCACAAGTTCGGCCAGGATGGATGAAGGCCAGAGGAAGGGACAAAGGTTTTTGCTCTCCCGGACGAGATGCCATCGCGTTGGGGGCTCGCCCTGCAACAGGTGGTTTTAGGTCTTAGTTTTGGACGATTTTTTGGTTGTTTTGTTTTGCGGCATTAAGAATTATCGCAGATACGAGCAAGCGTACAACAGTGGAGAGCGCACTATTAGACAGAGGTGGTCAAAAGTTCTACAAATTATTGCGATTTTCTCTCTTGTTTTTTTTTAAACTTAGATCGCTGGAGGCGCCCAGTACTTGAACGAAGTAAGTAATAGTACAAGGTGCATGTCTAAGAAGATTTCTTTTAAAAAATTAGGACTGTTTTTCTTTAGTATAAGCATACAAAAGGTCATTATTGTTGGAACTTTATATTGAGAAAAAAAGGTCAGTTCTCTGAATCCACAGTGCAGAAACCAGATGTTTCTGGTAGGAGCTCTTACGATATTTATTATCTATGGTTTTGTGCTCCATCGTCCCCATAGTGCGTATACTGCTGCGTGCCAGTGTAAGAAAAGTCGCGTACCGCTGTACAAAACGACGGTTGTAGCACTGTCTGTGTGAGGGAAAACATTTTTAAAGAGCGTTTTCTGTTTCTTTAATCTAATTTAAATGCATTATTAGCTTTCTATTAGCATTTTTGGTTCTAATTAACAGATAACATAGCTTTAAGTTTGAAAATACAAGTCGCGCTAAACACACCGATTTATTGATGGGCAGTGTTGCCAGACACGAAGGTTTAAATCACGTGTTGACACTTTTGTTACCATAGCAACCACGATGGAAAGCAACACAACGCATGTAAAACAAACAAAGGCCGTAATTTTATTGTCCAAAACATTTCTCCTTCTTTTATTGTGATAAATATCGTTTTGTTTTTCTTAATAATTTCGCTATACAGAAAATTCCTGTAAGTATTCTTTTCGAAACAAGCATATGCGTAAAAATACTACTTAAACGGTCGAGTTATGGTATGGTGAGGAGTGTTGAATGAATGTTTGACACATGTTTCTTACACACTTTTAGACACGGTACCTCGAATCCGTAAACAGGTCTCCTGACACCGCACAGGAACTTTGTGGCAAACAGGCAAACATCATATAGTGAACGGGAACGACGCACATCGAAGCGGTAAGTACCGGGTTTTTTTGCTTTTACCATACATTAACTTACAAATGAAATCTACCTAAACATACCTAATACTATAGCCAGTACGTTGATCTTACCGTTAGAAATCTCGTACAAAGTTGCAACATGGCCTAACTGCGTGGTATTTGCCCTCAATTGTTGTATGTCTAGCCCCTGCCTTCACCGAGAGCCGCGTAATGTGAGCAATTCATCCATTATTCATTAATACACCCTTTGCAACGTGTGTGTGATGAATGCCACCGCAATCAGTAACAGCTTCCAGCAGTCGATACATTTCCCCAGCGTGGCCGACGACGACGACCCGTGCAGCAGCAACTGACCTGCGCTTGCCGGTTCGAAAAAGCCATCACTTTTGTCACGCATCATTTCCTGCCGATTGCGAAGACTTTCCGTACCGTCCTTGAACAACACATCGCTCCGTCCATCGAACATACCGTACAGGTTAAATGCTTCCGCTTTGAGACCATTCTTCCGCCCAAACAGCTTATCGATGTCTTTCATGGCGTTGTAAATTTCGTTCTGTCGTCTCGTAATCGTTCCATTACTGATCATGATCCGCCCAACGGACGTCCAGCCCAGATAGCACAGTGCGTTGTGTTTGACCGGTTTGTTGAAGGGGCAAAATATGGTCCAGTTTTTCTGCTTTTCGTGGTCTGCCATTTTCATACTTTTGTACGTTTCGTAGCTCATAAACGCAACGTCCGCAATGCCGTCCTGCAGGCATCGCATGGCACCATCGTCCCCATCGTAAATCGCCGAACAGCGGTTGGTACGTTTCCAGTTGCACGAGCGTTCGGAGAAGAAGTTTCGTGCGTTTCCGATCGAATGGTTCTGTAGTGCGGTCAGTACGGCGGTATGGGCTGCCCCTTCGTACTGTGGGAAACAGGCTCGACGATTACGCAGATCTAAGCAGAATGGAGAAGCTATTACTTTCGGTTCTCATGGGGGTTAAGTTATAGGAGCTTACCATATCCGGATCTGAGACCCGAGTCCTTTGCAACGACAGCAACGATCAGATACTTGTGAAGCGCATTCGACGAGTATTCGTGCAGTATCGGCCGCAACCCGTAGTCACGCTGCGCTCGCATCGCATTATCCTGATCGACTATCACCATATCTGCATCTGCCGAATGTACCTTGGCCATACACTGATCCAATCCATCCATCCGAATGCACTGTAAACCCGGTTCGACACCGTACACACTGGCAACTTCCTGCAGCCAGGAGCATTTGTACATTTCCAGCAACGATTTGGTACAGAACACTATCGACCTGCTCGGGTTACAGCCTGGGTTGTTGTACGCATCCTGAAACCCGATCGCCTGATCAAGATAATCATCCACCGGGATAACGTTGTCTAGGGTCGTTATGTTCACGTGATACGTTTCCAGCACCATTAGCAGCGCATTCTGCCAGCTGTTAATGTCGTCGTGTGATAGGTGCGCCACTAGATCCTGCACCTCCATGGCAACTTTCCTATGGGGTTGAGGAATTTGTACATTAAACCGAGCTACTTCTTTTGAGAGAACGTATCACTTACGACTTAGCTGCAATTGCAGGCCATGGTTTTGCAAGCCAAACGCACGGTTTGCGTGTATTCAGTGGTTGCAGATGTCCATCCGGGCAAAGGAAACTGTACTCCGATGCGTTCGCTTCAGCGACAAGTCCCGAAAAACCGAAGTGACTTCGTACATCGTCTAGCCTTGCCCAAGCTACCTCACCGGCACCACTCGTTAGACAGTACAGTGGACCACGTCTGCCCCAGTGTTTGTCACCGATGGCACATTGGTACGAGTTGTAGCACAGTTGGCAAAGGGAAGGATACTTTTTCTCTAGAAGAGTATAGCACAGCAGAATATTAGATGACTTGTGGAAGCAAGTTAGCGATGAAAAGCCTTACTTAGTCGACGATCCTCCACTGGATCCGGAACCCAGGGACCAGCCCGACAGGAAGGTCCGAAGAAGGAGGAAACGGACTTAAGTCTCGATTCTACCGGGGAAAGATCTTCCTCACAATCTCGTGGTGTTAATCTCGTTTCAAAGTACTAAAAAAGCAAGACGAAACCTTAAGACACAGCAGTTCATGGGTCTACTAGTTCCATACTTACATCCGCAAGTACTGCCGTCCAGTGATTCTTCAACCCATGTCCAGGATGACAGAATTTGCTTCCCCGTAGCTCCTGGGCCGTATTAATTTCTGCCTCATTATCAACCACCACCACTATCTGATACTCGAAGTGCTCTGCGGAAAGGAAAAACAGAAACGGTCCATTATTGCTCCATTACATCCAATATATGTCAACACCTTGCTGAACTTGACATTGCTCGTACGTGTGTACTAACCGGCATGAAACCGTAACTCGCTCGTTACCAGTATGTCCACCCCGGACCAGCGTGCCGCCAGAAAGTCTTCCGGGTAGAAGGCGGCAAAGTCGGCAGCACCCTTGTGTATCTTACGCAAGCAGTCTAGCCGATCGAGCCCGTACACGCACCGTACGTTGGAGTTTCGCTCGAGCGTTGGACAGTTTTGTGCGCCTTTCTTGTAATTGCCGCTACCTTCTACGATGCAAACACGCACTGTTGGTAAAAAAAAAGATGCAAGATGGAAGATGTTTGAATATATTGGTTTCAGCACATGTATCGCACTACACTACACATAAGTTGGTAGAAGTTTTGTTGATCATTTACAGTACGCCAAAGGCAAAGATGGACACGTTTTAAATCGATTTTGAGGGTGATTTAGTCGATCCAGATCAGTTTACAGTTGGTTGTAGTATTATTAAACAGTCGAGAGAAGCCTTATTATTTGTATTAGAATATACGTTGCATTTCGATATATTTTATCACAGTAATTAGTGGCAAGATGGTCCATTTTTAGACCCAATGGCGTAGGAAGTTTTCAAGAAGACAAGAAGAGCTTTATTGATGGGTCTTTCCGAAAACCCTTAGACAGCAATCTTCGTTAGCAAGATGTTTTAGAATGCAAGGCTCATAGCGGCCCCGTACACATCGTCCAGACCTCGCACACAAAGTCTAAACATTTTTTAACTTTCCAATTGTTTACATTTGCGGTTTTACCACTGTAAATGTGTTCGTGTACTGGAGGTGCCGTTTGTTTGAACAGCGTACTGTTCTGGCCCCAGCATTTGGGGTTTTTCCCCGTCGATGTAGTACTTCTCCGTCAATAAAGCTTCATTTGCATGACAGATCATGCGAACCAATACAAACCGCCTGAACGGCAGATAGTGCGCGCGTATGCAACTTGATCTTGCCGTTGGAATGTGTGTACGTGTGTACATAGATCGATTTCAGGTTTTTGGCCGACATTTCCGTCGACCTTCAGGAGTTCGGTATCATAACTGCTTTAATAGCTATCGGAAATCCAAATCAGGTATGGTTGCGCCGTGTTTAGAAGGAAAATAGTAGTATTGATGCAGTTTAATTATTGCTGCCACTGCGGGTAACGTATTCCACTTCCTAGGAATTCTTTTAAAGCAATTTGTCACGCTTGGAATGAGTAGTGGAATGAAATTAACGAGCAAATGTTAATTGACATGCTACTGTGCGCTGGTTAAAAGAATTGTTTTCTTTGTCCGAATGCGAAAGAAAAGCCCTAATAATAACCTTGAGCGCAAAAATCGGTGCAAAGATTGCGCAATCGGTTCGACATTCGTACCAGTAGTACGTTGTTGCCAAAATGTGGATCACATTAAAATCGTCGTCCCCAGGTTACCACGTTCGTAAAAGTGAAAGGATTCCAATTCGACACCTGGCCGGTGTGGTTGGGCCGGCGAGAAGGTTTCTGTATCAAGATAAAGCAAACAGTCCGATTGGTGATTGCTGTTACTCTCGGTGTGTTGTGTTTGTATGCGCGATAAACACGATAACATTGGCCTCGTTCATTTCGGCAGGATTCGATCATTAAAACCGGCAACTATACACACTACACTCCCGTCCGTGTGTCCTTGAGCCACGATCTCTGTTGACCGTTGCGTCTGCTCATACGGGCGCTGTATCGTATATGTCGTCGGGCGTGTGGGACACCGCGTGTGATGCTCATTCGAAAGGGAAATTAATGACACAACATCGCTGAAGATCACTGAAGTTACTCGCTATCCTTGTCAATTGTCACCGCGACCCACTAAGGTCCACTTTTCTCACCACACATTCCTGTGCTCCACCGTGGAGAGAACAACACATTCATCTCGCACACTTTAATTGTCCCCTATTTTTTGACGCATCTTATGCAACCCCCAAAAGGAGCTGATAATGAGCGCTATGACACTGCGAACCGAGAAACAAACAAAAAAAAAACCCCCGTGCGATACCGAGTTCGTAACTTGCACGCGCATTTAAATCACTTGTTCTCTATTACGCGGGCGAAACATTCGTTGAAAACCGCGCTCCCGACGAAACTTTTGTTGCAATGCGCTACTTACACTGTTTCGATGTTTGTGATTTGGCGTCTAGCGCAATCGCGTGCACCAGCAACAGAAGCAGAACGCACGACCACCGAACGGGCCATACCATCTTTGGAGGGGAAGTTTGCATTTGAACCATTTTGTGTGCACCAGCTAACTTCGGGGAGCCTCGCGACACATTGGACAAAAAAAAAACGCTCACACAGTTCGTAATCCTCTTCTTCCCCAATTCTCTTTTCACGTTCGGGCTGGGCTGCGTTGTCTGCTACTGTCCACAAGTTGAAACGACCGCGATCGCACGCGTTCGCGATCGCAAACGATCTGACGACTGCGGTTCGGCTTGAGCGATCCTAAAGCGCTGCCCCGTAAAGTGAGCGTGCGCAGGCGGTAAATCCCGACGATCGCGCACGCACACGCATACTAAAATCGGCAACGGCTAAACAATAACGGACGGACACACACATATACCAGCAGCTACAGTACGCCAAACAGGTGAGCAGACGGACAGCCGTATTGTCATTTTCGAACGGAGATACTTTAGAGCCAATTTTGAGAGTTTCTATTGGGAAAATGATGACATTACGGTCGGTTGTTTCCTCTGAGAGGGCATCACGAAATAGTAGTTGATTGAAACGATGATGGCTCTGAGTTGCTGGAGGATCACAGCTACTATCAGTGCTTACCAGAACAGCAAGTGTTAAAATGTGAAAATAATTTATTACTTTTAGTAAAATATCGATCGATTGGAGCAAGATCGATGCCATTCGGATAGCAACCTGGTACGATCAGCTACGCTCGCAGCAAACCTTCTCACAGACGCGATTCTCTCCCATTTTCTCTCAACTTAATGCGCCATGCGCCCGCTGTTACGTGCTTCCCTTGTTAGAGAACTTTTCTCGATCGCTCGAGTTTGGCAATAAGTACCGGAAAGTCCAGTACGTTCGCTTGCGCGTGTGTGAGAAAACACCCCGAAAAAAACCAAAACAACCCGCTCGCGCCGGTTGCTCTTGGGACGGCTGTTTGTCCCCTCCGGCTGACTGACAGACAGGACGTAATTTCCCACACACACACACACACACACGCACGAGATGCGTCGCCTTTGGGGCCACGCAAAATACACTACAGATGAACGAGCTTCTCGGCTTATCCTAATGACCCGCTGCGAAAACACAACACGTAAAAAGTTCACCGATGCGTGTGAACGCAGGTTTTTGTTCGAATGTGGTTGGGTCGCTTTATGCAACCGAGGACCACAACCCAAGTGGTGGGATGCCACACCAACACGAAGAGACGAGTGCGAAAGCGAAAACCCCAAACTACCGAAAAACTTAGAAACATAGAAACACAAGAAGTGGAAGAAAAACACGAGACCGAATTTTAAAAACCCGTTTTTTTCTGTGTTGGAGAGGAACCCGATTGTTTTGGAGAGGTATTGGTTAATGAACAGTTCAGTAGCCAGACAGCCGCGAATGCACTTGGCGCAGACTTTTGACTTGTGAAATTTTAAATTAGCATGCCTGAGCTAAATGCGCATACAGTTATTGCCTCAGTGCTGAAGGCTTTTGTTGCCTTTTTTTTTTGTTTTATTCGCGATCGACGATCGTGCGCAAATAGCAAGCATTGATTGCTTGGATTATGGTGGGTTTCCTTATTTACATGGTACTTTGATGACTACTTTGATAGGATAAAGAGAGAGAGAGAGAGATCGAGAGGAAGAAAGAGAAAGGCTGATAGAGAGGAAAAGTACGGTCAAAAATCTCTTCACTGAGTCACCGTCAATGTTTGACCATGAAATTACCGGTTCTTCACCACCGGGTTGAATGTCAGCTGAGAAGAGTTTTTCAGGTGTAAACCGGAGTTGACAGTAGTGGACCGATTTTAGCACACGATGTGGATACTGTGTGCTGAGAAATATTTATTTATATCATTCATCTGTCTGTTAGCTAAAGATCAAGCTCCAATGTTTGATGCTTGCTTAACGGAGTGGAACGGTGCGTACCTCTGTTGAAACCACGGGCCACGAACAATCATTCAATCGATACGTAGGCTCTATTTTCGCGACCAATTTTCACGCTTGTGCACACCGAGCGGGAGAGCCACAGCTGTTTGCTGTTGTAACTTTATTACCTGTGGCCAAATGACACCCCGACAACCGAATCAAGTAACGCCATTACGAAACGGTGGAAAAGCGGCAGTACCGAACCGTTGGCGAATTATTTCGACTATATTGCCCATTAGGGATCGTTACACGTTTCGCTAATGAAAAAAATGACAAATCTGCAATTTGTTCCTTAAAAGTTTATTATTAATCCAGGCATTATTGCAGTTTTTACTACCAAAATTTCCAGATGACACATCTGTTAGACTACGATGAGCATTCAGATATAAATGAGAGTTTATATTGTCCGGAATTTGGAGGCTTCTTTATTATACCAATAATATAGACGAATAATTCAATAATAAAGATGTATTTTACACCTTACAGATGTCGTTTGGTCCTCGGAAACCAACAGTACCGTCACGGCCAACCCGGCCTAGTGTAGTGAAAAAACCCGTCACTAAGCCAACATCCATTCGTACGAATGCTCCCAAACAACAGGCACAACAGCAACAAGTCACAAAAGCTAAAGCATCAACTGTGTCGTCCACGTCTAGCGCTCCAAAGAAGGTGCCACCTGTTGCACCAAAGCCCAGCATACCAAAACCACCAACACCGGAGCCAGTGTATGATTATGAGTCGGATTTTGAATCCGATGAAAGCCACCCGGCAAGTGTGGGTTGTTCCAGTTCTGAGAGTAGTGCTGACAACACCGAATCCAACAATTCTTCCTCCGAAGGTGGTGACGATGAGGATGAGGATGAAGGAGATGAAAAACTAATTCCAAACGCACCAAAGGAAAGTGAAACGATCGCTGCAATAGTACAACCTTCAGTCGGAGAGAAGACAGCAACTAGTGTACCAAAGCATGGAAGAAGTGTAGATATTCTGAGCAAAATAGCGCTCAACGACATTACGGTACAGCTGTATCAGTTCGATCCGGAAGAGTATGCGGAACTGAGAACGAACTTTGGCATCACCAGTACCGTTGGGTATGGGAAGCATACGCAAACTGACTGCTGCCTAGTGTCAACAGCTTCACAAACTTCGGGCATAGTTGTACGAAACCGATCAACGTGTATGTATGAAGGCTTTGCTGTAAAGATTGGACCGGAAGAGGACTGGAACGATCAAGCGTATGATCGTGTGGATGACGATGATGCCGTTCAGAATTACAGCAGTTTGCAGAATATAGAACGTATGTTTACCACACTGAATGGAGCATTGGAGCGACAGTTTTCCAATATGTCCTCCGCAAGACATAGACCAATTCTACCCCAGAACAAACGAAGTCAGGGTAACCATCAGCACGGTATATTACAATTTCTACGTAGAGCAGCACCTGCAACGGAAGCTTTATTGGAGTCGAAACGGTTGCGACAGCAAACAGCTCATCGATCTAAGGAAGAATCCACTGCAAAGCAATTACCGGAACACTCTAATGAACCTATACGTTCTTTCGATGCCGGTAAAATGTGTCCCGAGTTCGAGATAAAGCTTGTACCGGCTAAAAGTTCCGATGCGGTAGAACAGGCGGACAGTTTTGTGCTAGAATTTTGGGCACGTGGTACCTACTCTAGGCCAATGTATCGCTTTTCGTCTTGGTGTACGATCGTTTGCGTCGACTACGAGTACCGTAAGCATATGATGGTGTTTGGTGGCACTAGTGATGGGTAAGATTATTCCTGTTCCTATTTTAATTAACGTATGTATCTTTTTAACCGTTTCGACCGATGTCAAAGGATCAAAGCATCCAGCAAATTATTAGGAAAAAGATGATCTCAAACTTCAAATAGTAATTACACTTTCCTTGCTCTTCTCATCTTAAAGAACACTCCAGATGTGGCTGGGTGATGCAGGTCGGAGTTATTACGAGGTTTTGCCACCTCATCAAATTTTAGCCCCAAAATTGGACCAAAAGCACAAACTAAACTGCTGGGAAATGGTGGCAATCAAAGTGCTCCCCGTGCCAGTTACCCGGGACAGTAGTGTGGACATTGGGAATGAAAATGCTTTTAACCAGGTAGTCTAAGACAACCTCGTAGAGAAAGATGATTGCTTGATCTTATACACATTTGGTTTTATTTCCATTTCTAAGGTATTTGGACTATTCTCTACCGGCATCATTGTAGTATGGAACGTGCAGACACAAAGAAGTGGACATTCCAATACAGAACAGATACTAAGTGCGAAATTAGGACCACCGGAAATTTCATTGGTGCAATCGAAAGTGATTGACCTGAGCAAGCGCATCGGGGGGCGTTTACCGTACGATGCGTTACGCACCTTTGAGAATCTCCTGCTGCACGATCATCATCAGATGGTACTATCGAGCCATCAGTCAGTGATACGGTTAAGTCACTTCGTACAATCGGAATTTGATCCTATACTGGTGATCAACCCGGACGATTGTAAGTACAAAAACTCATATCGTCGGTGGAAGACTGTTTGAAACACGTTCTCTTTCAATCTTTTTTTTCCAGCACACTCTATAACCAACCTCAAACGGATGATACAAGCAAACGATACACTGTTCGTTCTATACTCAAATAAAACTGTTCGCGTACTTAAACTTTGCACCGAACCGGGTGGAAGAGAATCGGCGCAACATCGTCATCGAAAGCAAGATGATCATCCGCATCTAATGTTTGGGAGAATATCTTGGAAGAAGCAATGGAGTAGATGCGATACACTGTTCGTTCTATACTCAAATAAAACTGTTCGCGTACTTAAACTTTGCACCGAACCGGGTGGAAGAGAATCGGCGCAACATCGTCATCGAAAGCAAGATGATCATCCGCATCTAATGTTGAGCGTTTGTACCAATAAATCCTGCACCATACAAAGTATTGTGCATGATGAGGCTAAACGGTATGGGAACACCAACGGCGCGGGAGAAGGCCGTGCTGATGGTGGTACGTTCGCGCCGAAAATGACCGATCCAGAGAAAGCAGATGATGGGGAGGTGGGTACGAAGCCGCGATTTCATCATGGACAGCAGATCTTATTTTTTGATCCACTACACCCGCACGGTATATTGAAAGAAGCGCAGCTGGCCGACAGCACTATCGGATCATACCGTGAAAGGAAGTTAGTTTAATGGAAGAAGTAGAAATAGCCAAGTTTGGTAAGTGACTAAGAGTAAGAGATGTGAATTAGATTTGATACGAGACTATTCTAGTTGGTTTTCGAATATGTACTTCATGAAATATGTATAATAAAACCTCTACCAAAGTTCAACAAACAATCTTGCTCACCTAAGATGTTTGCTTCAATCCCCGTTGAAAAATCTCTAACCAACGTATTCCACGGAAACGCACTAGATGCAATAAACTACGTGAATGCTTAAATAATGCAATAAACTGCATTTTCCCAGCTTTTCTTCACTTGAACAGCTGCTAGTTTTCACTAAACAGTACCCCACCTTTTTTCGCAACGATGCGTTGTTGTTTGTTTACGTTGATTTGAGTTTAAACTGACAGCTGATGACGCACGGTGGTTTGCGATGGACATTTATTGATTTGTTTTTGTTTGTTTTGAACGATAATTTACCTCTAAAAGCGAAGTTTTATCACATATGATAACAAATTATGCTTTTATCTGCAGTTTCTCGTGCTAGTTTCTAACATTTTCATCAACAATCGAACTTCCTTTGATGACAGGCCGTTTCGGCAAACATGTCAACCCATATGGTCCATTGCAGTACGTGTAGCGTGTGCATGTGTGCGTGCGTGTGCGTGTGTGCAGTTGATAATACTCGCAACCTCAGGTGGGATAACATTCCTTCATTCGCCTGCCCGAAATCCGATGTGTGCTGCAATACCGTTCCCTTCCAGGCGTGGTGCAACAGTGTCCAACAGGAAAGTGAACGAAATGGTTACCGATAGCCAGCAGCATAAAGTCATCAAAGAGTTCCTCATACCGGACACGCTGAAGGACGATATCGTCTACTGCCAACGATCGTTGCGGGACTGCGTGAAAGTGCATCAGGTGGGTTTGTGTTGAGTGTGCGTGTGCGCTCGATGAAAAACACGTTCGTCCCTATTGCCAATGACAATCATGGCTCACGAGTGTTAAATTACAAATATCTTCTTTATTTTTTGATACCACACAGTACATTGTCGAACGATGCAACAGCTTACCGGGTAGTCAGGTAGGGAAAATAATTGTAAGCTTAGAATCCACGCCTTAACACGTCGGCCCGTGTTCTTCACACTCGCACCAAAATGACTAATTATGTGTGTGATCTTTCACAGCGTGAACAGGTAAAGAAATATCTGCTCGAGCTGGAGGACGAAATGAGGGCGATCGGGCAGGAACAGAGCGAACTGGTGGACGATCTGGCCAAGCGTTTAAAGCACTTCCAGCGCAAGACCGCCACCGAAAAGCACATCGTACTTCGCGATGACCTTGCGAACGGTTACGTCGCATGGGTGCTGTCCAACCACTCGGAAGTAAATTATACCACGGCCCACATACCTCACAGCGTATCGGAACGGCTGAACGAAAGCCAACTGTATCAAAAGTATCGTCTGGAACCGTTGCTAGCCTGCGACACCGTCCCATCTTCACTGCCCAATGTAACGAAAGTGAAAGAAAAGCGCCTTCGTAAAAGACCGGTTTTGCAGACCTCGCTGTTAAAGCCCCGAGAAGAACGTGATCTCGCCAGCACTGCCTTAAAGGAGGAACCTTCCCTGCACACACCTCCGACCACACCGCCGATCACCAGCACAAGGACAACGGGCAACAGGCGCAAAACTCCGCCCGAAACACAGCAGCCTTTGATATTGAAAAAAATGCTTCGTTCTAGCTCCCTAGCGACAACGCCGCCGGTGGTTGCTACGGTGAAGGAAGAGCCTTCTACTGTCGCTACGGTGAAGGAAGAACCGATCGAGACGGAACACGGTATAGAAATGGAAGATCAATTGATTACAGCGATCGCCTGCCAGGAATCGGCTGCAGTGAAGCGTGGTCGGAGCAATCTACTGCAAGCATTAAACAAGGCAAAGACCACACAGAAAACCAGCACAAAACAATCGCCGTCGACAAGCCCACCCGCTCCGGTTGCCGCTAAGAGCACACGGAGCAATCGGGCCGGTTCGCTTAATGCGGGTGAGGGGCAGCGTAGTTCGTCGGTATCGTCGGATTCATCAAACTCACGTGCTTCTACACCGGGCACTAATTCCAATGGGACACGCAAACAACACACAAATCCCGAAAACAATACCTCAGATGAGTCGCCCGTCGAACGGTTGCCGATTCCACCGGCAGAACCACCCAACACTCTGCCAACGTCCATCGACGAATGGGAACAGTACAGCTTTCTAAAGCTCTATGGGTTGTACACGATCGAGGACAGTAATCTGCTCAAGGGGCGCAAAAATGAACGCAAACGACGCAGCTGTTGCAGTACCGAGCGTAAAGATTTCCATTACGGTCGGTTCGATTACTACGAGCAGCAGTTTTACATTGCACACAAACGGCGGTACAATGTGAGCAAGCGCCTTCTGTACACCGCAACGTCGGTGGAAAAATCGATCAAAAAAAGGAAACCTTGGTCTAGCAGCAGCACTAGTGGCACGATTACAATGGCACCACCGGCAACTATCTTACCGGCGCAGGAAGATACGCCCGGTGACAGCAAGAAGGACACGGATGGCAGCAGTGTACGTGCACTAGAGACAGTGATAGAAGAGATCAAGCTTTGCTTAGTTTGCAAAAAAGAAGGTACGTACTGTTAACGTAAATCTTAACGGATACTTGACATGATGATTCCTTCTCCCAATTCGTAGCAATAACCGGCGAAACTCTAAACGCTTGTAGAGAATGTAGTAACGTGTATCACCTGAGTTGCCACGTGGACGAAGTTGCTTGTCCGGCAGGCGACGATGAAAATGGCAACCATTCCACAGGCGATAGCTTGCCACCACGGCCTAAAGAACTGTGCCCAGAGTGTTTGGCCTTGGGCGAAGAGAAGTAGCAGCATCAAACGAGCAGCCCGAGACGGTACTCTGTTAGTTGAATTTGTTTTTGCTTTCTTGTTATCGTCTTTTGAGACCGTTTAATAACTAGTGTGTAAAGAAAAGCAGTAATCATCGTCCCTCCCTTTAGATAGGCGCAATATTGTAATATAGAGATTAGTAGCAAAATTAATGATAAACAAACAACAACATAAAAGACAACCCATACCGACGTGGAACAATGTTTTGTGTCAGCAAACCAAAACTCTAATACAAATAAATCGAAAATATCGATTGTATAGTGCAGCAGCCCGGCGGTTTCCCAAATTTCCCATGGCAGTTAACTTTATTTGTTGTTGTTGTGAGACATATCCGGCATTTTATGCCTTTTCCAGTGCTTGCTTCAAATCCGCAATCAGATCATCTACATCCTCCAAACCGACCGAAAGCCGCACCAGCCCATCAGTAATGCCAAGCACTTGCCGTTGAGCGAGCGGAACCGATGCGTGCGTCATCACGGACGGCAGTTCGGCCAAACTTTCGTACCCACCGAGACTTTCGGCGAGCGTGAAAACCTGCAGTGCCTTCAGGAAATTGCTGGACTCTTCCAGGCCACCGCGAATGTAGAACGACATGATGCCACTGTGCCCGTACGTTTGACGCTTGGCTAGCTCGTGCTGGGGATGGCTCTCGAGTCCGGGATGAAGGACCTTCTCTACCTTTGGGTGAGTTTGAAGGAATTTAGCAATTGTGAGTGAGTTGCTCTTGTGACGTTCCATGCGCAGGGCGAGCGTTTTCAAGCTACGGTTGACCAGATAGCAATCGAATGGCGATGGCACAATACCGGCAGCTGTGGACAAATAAGCAATAAAATGTCATCGTTTAATAAAAATGGCAAAACTTTTGAAAATGATAGTCGTTGGTACCGTTTTGTAAGAACTTCAGCCGCTCGTACACCTGCTCGTCGTTCGTAACCATGGCACCCATGATGACGTCCGAGTGACCGTTCATGTACTTGGTGAGCGAGTACATCACAACGTCCGCGCCGAGATCTAGTGGGCGCTGCAGATACGATGACAGGAATGTATTGTCCACAACCACAACGATCTGTAAAGAACACCAGTCATATCAATCCTTGTGAGTCCTTTAGAAATGGCCGTCTTTCCACTTACACCCGTTTGCTTATGAGCGATCTCCGACACCGCGCGAATATCGATCACCTTCAGCAATGGATTCGTTGGCGTTTCCATCCAGAACAGCTTCGTGTTCGGTTTGATCGCTTGCTCCACCAGCTGCAGGTTAGTGAGATCGACAAAATCAACCTCAATGCCCATCTTCAGTGCAACGTTCCGAAGCAGCCGGTTGGTTCCACCGTACAGATCGTCACCGGCAACGATATGATCACCGTTCTGGAGCATCGTGATGATCGTAGTCGTTGCACCGAGCCCGGACGAAAATGTCAGACCGAAACGGCCATTGTCAAGGGAGGCGATGCAACGTTCCAGAACGTCGCGCGTCGGATTACCGCTGCGGCCATATTCGAAACCCTGGGGTCGGAGAAACAGAAAGGAATGAAGTTTTAAAGTTGCTGAAGTGTAAGAAACACTGTAGATGTCAACGTACTGCATGCTGTCCAGGGCCGGATTGCTTGAACGTGGTGCTCATGCTGATCGGAGGGACAACGGCCATGCTGGTCCACTGTTCCGCATCCTGTCCAACGTGTATCGCCTTGGTGGAGAATCCCTTCGGTTGGGGAAGGAAGCCATCGCTGGGAAACGTGAGAAAATGCACGAAATGATTAGGCATCATCTACTCCATTGCTTCTTCCAAGATATTCTCCCAAACATTGCTAGATTGCCATGTCGTACTCCGAGATAATTGCAAAACCATCTAGAAAATAGCAGACTTGAAAGGATGACTGTGACCAGCATCACATTTCAGTTGAATGTGGATAGAAAAGTCTCAAGGTCTTTGATTAATGCCAAAGAACTCAGGGTTATTCCTATTCACTTAGCAGAGTAGAGTCGATCAGACAGAAGATCTCTTCGTAGACTTGGTGAGCGATGTCTATTCGAAGAGTTCTCATAGGAGTGTCCCTTAGAGGTGACTCCTTTGACGACGAAGCTCCCAATGCTCGCCCATACACGAGAGATACACTGAAAGTTCTCTAACCGGCCATTCATCAGCCTGAGGACTGAACCCTTGGTGTCGTTCGATACGACAGGCTTCAAAATCCTGATCATGTCATCAGAATAACAGCGGACGACATAGTCCGCATAGTATTTGGAAACTCCCTCCCCGTGGTCAGAGTAGGCAATAGAGAGCGTGGTTTTAAAAGGCAGAACCAAACAAATTCCGCCTCCGTACTAATGACGGACAGGTTCGAATGAAAACAGCTGATTATCGCTACGCAAAAAGTGGAAAAACAAAAAACCAATCCCCGCTGTGGCGTAAAACGAATGCGTGTTTTCGTACCGCTACGAGTATCCGTTTCGGGTTCCGTTTCTTTTTTTATGGAAATTGTCTTCTTTTTTCGATTCGCTGTACCAACCACACACTGATAAGGACTCGCCGGTATAGAGGCTTGCGCACAATTTTGTTGTACGGTGAACAGTTCTTATCACTCGTGGGGTGTGTGCATTTTTTTTGGTGCATTGTTTTTTGAACATCCCGAAACATTTAAAGTACTTTTTGGTGTGTACTTGGGATTGATACAGAAAAAACAAAGACAAGAATCTCCGGTACGACGTCAGAAGGTACAACGTCAAACAGTTCTAGAAGATAGTAGTGTATCCAAGGAGTAGGATGGGATGGATGTGTCCCGAATCCAAAAGTCTGAGGATCTGTTTGGTTTTTGGTGGCCTGCGAACCGATTTAAATGGCGCCAGAACAACGGGAGGTGTGGTGGTGTACGTTGGCTGTGTGCGCTTATCAGCAGCTGGTGATAGACGATGTAAGAAGCGCTTAACAGATGAAGCATTTACATAGTACGCCTATTTAAGAATCCTTTCAAGTGCCAATTGTCGCTCGGTCGGTCGGTCGGTGGCGAAAGAAACCGCCCGACAATCGCGGTTCACTGGACTTGATTGACAATGAACTTTAAATCAACCGAGGCGTGGCGGGATTTTGGGTGGACGCATTCTCGCTACCATGTGCTATCTTTGCGCGCACATATTTGTTATCTATTATTGCATGATAAACCAACTTCAATAGAATACGATTAAGTTATCCAAGATATCTTTTGAGTGGTGTGTTGTGGATGGGGAGCAATTTATGACTCGTTCGAGCTTATCTTGCCGACTTGATAATTTGAGATAAAATTGCAATTCAATGTTTAAATGTGTAAATCAAAGCGAACGAAACCGACCGCCAGCTCTGTCGCTCGCTTGGGAAATGTTGTGAAGGAAGCCACAGAAAGTCCATGATTGTTACATCTCTGTAATAAGATCCTTCTTAACTACCCTTCTTTTGGTGGTATAGAATTACCGAAGCCAATCTCACATGCTGTCTAGCCAATCTACCAATTTTCTGGACCTGTTTCTGTCACGGCCTTTTGAAGGCCACGTAGTGTAAAAGTGCAGCGTCACACATAGACCGTTTTAAGAGGGAAAACCTGTGAATCCATGTAATTAGCGTCATCGATGTAACTGCTAGCGCGGCAGCGGCATGTGAGATTGAACGCTACTTGATTTGAATGCAATTAAAACAGTCATTTGAAATGCCAATTCATAACGTGATCCGGGTCTTTTTTCTACTCTGGGAGAGTTCTTAAGGACTTCCTCAATATTGTTTACTTGTAAAAGAAGCGGGAATTACATGGTATACAATTTGCCAGGAAATTCCATCAGATATTTTTTTTTATCCTGCGATCTTCTACTTGAACGTTTTCTTCTAGGCAGCAGGTTTACCTCAACATCAATCACAGCACCAAAGAGACAAGTGGTAAACAAATCGAATAAAAATAGCACATACACGAAAAACGTGCAAATTTTGACACGCGTACCGCATGTTCTATTGCGTTAATGTACCCAAAAAAACAAATCACACTTCAATGAATGAGTTGTGAATTGGAATATGAAACATATCTTTTACCAACATTTCGCACTAGAGAAAGTGAATGATACTGTACACCGGGAATATTGCGTCACCAATTCCAAGGCGTAAACAAAAACAACACACTTGATATACGCACCTGTTTGATTGGGCCATGATGCGAATGAATCGGCACTAATATTAATCAGCACACAAATTACAGCAAACCGTAAAGCAGAACGTGTACACGTTGGACGAACGAAGAACGTACGTGGTCCGTTGCGTTCCGTGGGAGAAAATTAAATGTCCAACCGCGCGGCGTTGACCCGCTGCTGATGCTAGCTCGATCGAGTGCGTTGAGATCGGGGCCGACAAAGCACGCAAATTTTTAATGTGATTCTGCGGTACAATGGGCAATCGGAGGGGAATATTGCGGTCAAAATATTTGCAATTGAATGGTAATTTATTTTATGTTTTTAAAAAGTGACTTACATTGATGTGTTTAGGATTGTTTCGCTTTTGAATTCAAACGAGTAGAAAATAAATATACATTTACCTATTTTTAGCTTGGAAGTCTTCGGATGACTGCGAAACACGTATGACTTTTTCTAAAACCATTGAACTACTTTAAATATTAAATTTTGCAGAAAGATTCTGTTAAAATTTTCAAATAACTTCCTTTTACTTCAATAAGTCCAAAACCTATCGAAAAAACAAAGTTTTTATCTATTCTACATTTTTTATGTAGGAGTATGAGCACTGAACAGTCTACTTACTAGCTAAATGCCTCCTTACCTTCGTTGTTTCGCGATTACTCCTCCTAGCAGTCACTAATGCATCGTTTTTTTTTGGTTTGTTCTCGCACACTTGGTTTCCAGGATACAACGTTGCTCAGCGACGACGCAAGACTGGCAAGATCGGCTTCATCCACCGTCTGACCAAGGAGGATGCGATGAAGTGGTTCCAGCAGAAGTACGACGGTATCATCCTGAACAGCAAGGCGAAGTAAGAAGCATTTTGTTGTGGTGGGCTGACATAGCTCTGTGGAAAGACAGACAGAGAGAGAGTGCCGTGGAAGGGGAGGAAGCAGTGGTGTATGTGGGAGCGCTGAGAAAAAAATAAACATTTTCACCGAAGCCATCACCGGGTTTTTGGGTGGAAATAATGGTGTACAAAACCTATCAACGCATCGGCATATTGACCCTTCGTAAACAGACTATCCGAAAAAAAAAAAATGGCAAACGTTGGAGTTGACAGTTAAGCTTCGCATGTCATCTCGTTCGTCCACTGGCTTTGTCCTTTTATTGCCTGCACTTTACGTCGAAATGCTACCACATTTAACCTTATCTTGTCTACGCTCCTATACTCGTACGCATTGGGCGCCTACAACAACAGACACGGAGTATTAACACCGCATGTCCATCTGCAATTATTTACGGTTCGGATGTTACTTCATACCAGTATGCGTTCGTGCTCGATCTTGCTACCGGTGGCTGGTAAAAACGAAAATACTTCACGCAACTTTTCTCGAGAAATCAACCATTTTCTGCATTCCACCAAGAGAATTGATTGGTTCTTTTATTTTCAAACGATACGAAATAAGACAAAAACTGTTGGATACTCTCCCAGCGGCATTAAAAGGGCGCCTTCATCAATTTTCTTCACCACCTAATTGTAAGTCATATATCTAGGAGTGGCGCTGAACTTGGCGTAACTCTTGATTACTTTGTTGACCGCCTCCAGGAAGTCCTTCTCCGTTGCCACCTTA
>KZ062831.1:0-13935 GCA_002091835.1 Anopheles maculatus
TTCGCCGTCATCCCTTTCGCGGTCCGATAAGGGTGCAGAGATAATTTCAATTCATTCCAAGCGGAGGTCGGTCGCTTGGGGTATTGCTTCAAAATGGGATATGTCTTGTTGTTTTTTTTGTTGTTGTCTGCTTGTATTAGCTTTAGAGCACTAAATACTGCCCGCTCTAGTGCCGGTCATTTGCCTTCCCTTTGCCGGTTGAGAGACATTCATTTATACCCTACGTTTCCAAGGAGGGAAGCCAGAATGCCTTTTTTTCCTCTTCGAACGGTCGTTTGCATTGTAACCCAATTCCCGTGTTAAATTTTTCTGATTGAACACCATTTTTTTTTTGTTTTTCGCTCGTGTGTTTTGTTTCAAACATTATCTTCCGTGGAAAAAGAAATACGAAGGGCCCAAGCAGATATGAATTATTGATGTAATATTTATATTTTTGCGCTGTAGCGATCCACCATCACGTGCCCACCATTTGTAGAACGCGAAAGTCGTCGTCTTTGTTTTGTCGGCCACGATTATCGAGGCAAGTAATATATATTTTTGCTTCGTTTGTGATAACAAAGTCCCTCTCACAATAGGGAAGTTGAAACAGCAGTGACACAAAAAAAGCCTCTTCCTGCCCAAGCGGACGGTGGTTTCGATCATAAACATTCGTTACGGAACCGGAATCTAGATCGCGGTCCATGGGAAGTCCATCCCGGGCAATCTTACTGTAGCGAAGCGGACGCTTTTAATGTCCCAAAGCCGTTACGAGATACGAATAACTCTTGCAGGCGCTGGGGAAGAGTCAAGAATACACCGACGACACATCCCTGGTAGGTGTAGTAACCCTTTCTGGTCGATTTATTTGGCGTGCAGACAAACGCCACGCTGTTAATACGATTCCCAGAGACCACCAGAGACAAGAGAGAGAGAGAGAGAGAGAGTCAGAGAGAATGCGATAAATTTCACATGACGATAAAATTACATTTCGAACTACATCAAAACATAAAAAAGATGCCTCGTGCCACGTACGCGTTGTTGTTGTCGTGTGAAATCCTTGGTATGCTAATTACAATCACACACATACAGGTCCTGCGAACGTAATGGGACATTCTCCAAATTTCCCATAATCACATATTTCGCCATCGGATACATAAAATATGGCGCTGGAGTCGGGGCTAGCACACCCGATAAGTCGACAACCGACGTCGAGATGGGTTTTTATTAAAATTTTCCACTAAATTATTCCCTTCTCGCAGTCTATTAAATTTGGGAAATTCGGAACATTCTTTCCACACACACACACGGGCATACACTCTTTTATGTATCTATTGCGTTTTTGTGACTTTTGGTGTGTTTCTGCGAATGACAATCAACTCCTGGCCCACACACCAAAAAAAGCGCACCGGCGGGGAAAGACTTGTGCCGCCCTTTTTGAACGATTCGTTCCATTCGCCTACCGGGAGATGATTTTCCAGTTCAATGAAAATTCCGGTTAGCGACCGACCGTCGTCCCATCCGTACGATTGTGGCGCGCACACACGCACATGCTAATGGGTGTCCCGAGGACTCGCCGAATGGGCGGGATGAGACTTTGAACTGCTTTTCCGAAAATTACTCGTAAGATATTCGAAAAGCCATCACACGGGATAGGCAAAAGGGATACTCCCCCGGCGGCAAGGAATCCGAACGGTGGCGAACCCGTAAACATCGAGTCTTTGGGGTGATGAGCGGTATGGGTGGTAGGGACTGGAAAAGGCAATAAAAACACACATACACACACACGGTGGCATTCCCGGGTACAAGACACGTGGAAAATCGGAATACCTTTCCCGACGATCGGACACAAGGAAAGCGGTGCGACACATACGCTTTTGTACGACTTTCGATTCTTTTCGGATCTTTGGTCGATGAAGTCGAGTCTGTTTGTGGGCAAAAACGTTCAATAGCAGGGTCCACCAAGTCCTTTTTATCGCTTTGTTGCCTTCCGGTTATTTGGATGCCATTTCCCATTAAGCGAGTTGAAAGTGGGCTGAGTCGCTTGCTTCAAAGTTGCCTACAAAATGGATGCCTCCGACCAGTCGAACTTCGATGCAGAGCATCATCATGATGGCGTGCATCCACTCCCATGCAATGTTTGAATAATTCTCTGCGGAAACGCGAACAAACCCAGGCAACACGCACAACCAAATCCAATTGTTTCAGTGTCAGGATTAGAATATGACAAATTTATTATTATCACTTCGCCATCACCTTTCGCCAGCGCCACAACACGGAACAGGCGACAGGGACAAATCCTTACGCCACCACAAACACCGCCTAAGCAAGCAAGCGGGCAAGCGGGCAGATGTCGGCTAAGGTTTTTGGGCGATGCGATTTTTTGTTTTCCCTTCGCCGGTTTCGTGGTCTCGCAGTGTTTGAAGATTCGTCGTTGAAGGTTGGTTTTTCCACGGATAAATAAATAAGCAAACACTCCGGATCCGGGGTGTGTGTATGTGTGTCTGTGGAGAGAGAAAGAAATCCAAGGCCCGCTCCGCTCATCCGAATGTGCCGTGAAAATTCTGTTTGATCATAAATCTTGTTTTTCTCATCTCGAATGCGGCGTGTCCGCGCTGCTGTGTGTGCGCGCTGGCATCCGATGGCTTCAGTTCCGAGCAACACCATCGTGGGATCAGCGTGGGGATGTGAAGGAAAAATCCAGGCTCCAGCATGTGCACGATTTTCATTTTCGTTCGCTTTTTTTTGGGCGAGTGAAGATGTATGTGTGTGTCTCGCCGAATGGGCGGGATGAGACTTTGAACTGCTTTTCCGAAAATTACTCGTAAGATATTCGAAAAGCCATCACACGGGATAGGCAAAAGGGATACTCCCCCGGCGGCAAGGAATCCGAACGGTGGCGAACCCGTAAACATCGAGTCTTTGGGGTGATGAGCGGTATGGGTGGTAGGGACTGGAAAAGGCAATAAAAACACACATACACACACACGGTGGCATTCCCGGGTACAAGACACGTGGAAAATCGGAATACCTTTCCCGACGATCGGACACAAGGAAAGCGGTGCGACACATACGCTTTTGTACGACTTTCGATTCTTTTCGGATCTTTGGTCGATGAAGTCGAGTCTGTTTGTGGGCAAAAACGTTCAATAGCAGGGTCCACCAAGTCCTTTTTATCGCTTTGTTGCCTTCCGGTTATTTGGATGCCATTTCCCATTAAGCGAGTTGAAAGTGGGCTGAGTCGCTTGCTTCAAAGTTGCCTACAAAATGGATGCCTCCGACCAGTCGAACTTCGATGCAGAGCATCATCATGATGGCGTGCATCCACTCCCAAGCAATGTTTGAATAATTCTCTGCGGAAACGCGAACAAACCCAGGCAACACGCACAACCAAATCCAATTGTTTCAGTGTCAGGATTAGAATATGACAAATTTATTATTATCACTTCGCCATCACCTTTCGCCAGCGCCACAACACGGAACAGGCGACAGGGACAAATCCTTACGCCACCACAAACACCGCCTAAGCAAGCAAGCGGGCAAGCGGGCAGATGTCGGCTAAGGTTTTTGGGCGATGCGATTTTTTGTTTTCCCTTCGCCGGTTTCGTGGTCTCGCAGTGTTTGAAGATTCGTCGTTGAAGGTTGGTTTTTCCACGGATAAATAAATAAGCAAACACTCCGGATCCGGGGTGTGTGTATGTGTGTCTGTGGAGAGAGAAAGAAATCCAAGGCCCGCTCCGCTCATCCGAATGTGCCGTGAAAATTCTGTTTGATCATAAATCTTGTTTTTCTCATCTCGAATGCGGCGTGTCCGCGCTGCTGTGTGTGCGCGCTGGCATCCGATGGCTTCAGTTCCGAGCAACACCATCGTGGGATCAGCGTGGGGATGTGAAGGAAAAATCCAGGCTCCAGCATGTGCACGATTTTCATTTTCGTTCGCTTTTTTTTGGGCGAGTGAAGATGTATGTGTGTGTTTGAAGGTATCGCACCATGCACCGTGTGGTCCCACGTCGCCCTAGTCATCGTGAGCATAAGGTTTTATTTTCGCCGTATTTGCGGACATCTATTCGCCGGTTGCTTTTTGCTCCACTTCGATTTGGGCAGACGCGGATGCTCCTAGCTGTGGCAGAGGGAAATGTGATTTGCGCGCTTCGAGAGGGGCCGCTGCAAGATGCAAGACTTGGCGTCATACTTGCAGCTGCCTTGACGTGCGCTAGTCCTTCGATGACAAAGATGTTTACTGTTGGATTAGCGGCTGTGGTTGGCGCTGTTCTTGTTAGCTTGGTTGAGCCAGGAAAAACGCCGTAACCTGGTAATCGCTTAAATTATATTTATTTTTCGATTCCTCAAAGTGTGGCAGAAATGCACCCCTGGACAATCCTACAAGGAACTATCAGGAACACTCTAGCACTGGGATTAATTTTGCTAAACGTTCGCTACAAGAAATTGAAACGCGCTCATCCATCAGGGATCCCCCCACGTTGAACGCTAAATTCAATTTAAAATAAATTGTTTTCAAAATCACAAACAGAACTATCTTTGCAAACGCTTTGCTCCCTTTTTTTACAACATCCATCGCACACAACAACTAACAATCAAATGCATTTACTTTTTTATGTATTGGATTTTGTATCCTATTTGGGAAGTTCCATTTTCCCAGTGGGCACCACCTATAACCGTTGGGAAAGTGCATGGTGATGGTGATTTAATGCAACGATCATTGGGTAGGAACCGGAGTGCCAGTATTCAAGCACGAACTATAAACCCATCGGCTGCAAGATTGGTTCGGAGTTTCGCGAGTGTGAGAGCGCTGCAAAAAGAAAAGACGAAGGACTTGGAACATTTGGCTACATTCTTGTTGCTTCTTTTGGGCCAGACGTGGATCGTATTGCATCTGAACGGAAGAAAATTGAGTTACGTTTCTTCGTTGTTTTTTTGCGTTCTGTTTTTTTTCTCCTTTTCCCATTCCCATGGTATCCTTCGCTCCAGTGCCACCCATCGAAGCAAGTGTTCTTGAGCGGGCGGAAAGCAAAATGGAACTCCGGAGTCCGCGTTGGTCATGATTTATGGATTAATCATTTTAATGTGCTTTCTTCTTCTCGCTCTGGCGTGCAGATCTCGGTTGGGCGAGGAAGACTTTGCGTTGGAATTGCATTTTTTTCTTCATCCTGAACGGCAGAAGGATCTGATCTGTTCAATTTTTAAGCGTCCTTTAACACGTTAGGAGCACAAATTCTAGCGTTTCTTCCAAAATTTCGTCGTATTCATCTTGTATTGTTCGTCGAAAATGCAATATTGAAGCTTAAACATTATCGGGAACAAATGATTCGAAAACGAGCCTATATTATCACTCCGTTTAGCACCAGTACTCACTTGATTAAATGCCCCATACCAGTCTTCCAGCTGTGAGTTTACTCACCCACCAGAAGGTCGTAAAAATTTATTTCAATTTCCGAAGTTATGCCAAATGATTTTCACCAATGATCGTAATAATTTTACGACCTTTCACTTCATCTTCGACGCGTTCGTCTATCAGAGGTTGTGATGATTCATCCCTGTCCCTGTCCCGGTTCTTGTTTGCAAATACCGAACGTGCTAATGGAGCTGGATTTCGATGGTTTAATGTCGGTGGTCTTGCTGCAGATATTCCGAAGGGTGGCCATGTTTGATGGGCTGCTCTGCCAGCGGCTTTGGAAGGAAATGATAAGTAATAATTTTTAATCGGTTTTAATTGAGGATCCTGAATATCCTGGTTCCATTTCATTTCGAGCTATCCGAAGTATCTCCGGAGGGTTATTTTACGAGCTTCGAACTGATAGCGTCGGTGCGGCGATAGTGCTACGTCTAGGAGCATTAATCCTTCGCCAGAGCCTCAGCACTACGAGTTGTCATTAATGGTTTTCGACCCTTTTGCGTACATTTTCCCAAAGGGGATGCTCTCTTGATTAAGCTGATTTATACGATCGATGAATCGACCACAAAAGCGGCCTACCAGCACACAGCACGGGAGCACCGGCGTCATCATCATCGTCGTCATAACAGTAATTATCCTTCCATTCCATCCGTTGCGAAGGTGCACTTGCGGCTGCACCTGCCGATCGCCGAAGCCAACGTACACCGAACGAAGGGAGAGCCAAAGCCAGAGCCATTGCATCCGTTTTTTAAAACCTTGCAGGAACAGTTTTATGACTCTCTTGTTTAAAACGTTTCTCCCGTTCGCTTCTTCGCAATGTCTTGGCACAGGGGTTGTCTTGCTGACCGCAAAAAGGACACTGTTTCAGGACCAACGACCCGCATTCCCTTGCAAGGAGAGCATTAACGTGTGCTTTGGGACTCGTCACAGCTGATCGCACACGGACACAATCGAAGGATCTTCCAACTTGATCGGGCTGGACTGGCCGGTGACCCGAATGGACGATTGTCCGTTACGAATTCCAATTAGGGGTAAGTCAAAGCGCGCCAAAGCTAAACGTCATCATCGAGGGGTGTCCTCGGGGTGACGTAGCGCTTCTGCAGGTGGATGCTCCACGCGGATGTCCTTGCCGGTGTACGTTTTAACCGTTGGTTTGCTTGGCGTAGGTCAAGGAAGAGAAAGCAGCAGCAGATGCCGGTCGGTGGTTGATTATGCGCGCGTGCTAAGCGAACCTGGGTTCTGGGTCTTCTACTGGAAGCTTTCAAAGTAATTGATTCGTTCCTCGTATTATATCGATCAAAACGGTCAAGTATTGAAAAACGAGCTTATTATGTTGATAAAGGAATAAGAAATAGTCGAACAGCATAATCAAGCGATAGCGATCAAGGCGCTTCAAAGTGTTTTTTTAGACTCAAAATTAAACCATTTCTATTCCTAAAGGGACGTCTTTTTGTTACTATTGAAGGGAAGTGACTAGACAATTCTGGTAATTATGTTAAATAGCAATATGGAGTAGAGTTTTTGTTAACAATTTCTCAAGCATGTTGTGTACAGACAAAACTTTACCTGCTAATCCATTTACATACAGCAACTTAAATACTGTTTGGTTAAGGAACTCCCAAGTACAGCATCTCATTAATTCTGAAGGAAGGCGAGTTCGCCACGACGAAGCCAGGTCCTAATTGACGAGGAAAACTGGGAACCTAAATGTTTTCCGATCTTGACTTTTAGCTCTCCAGGAATCCAAATCCCCATAACTCTTCTTTGTACATCAAGCACGTCGGCGTTGTCACTGTGGATGATCAAACCGTTTTGAGGCTGAACGTTCCTTTTCTGACGAGAATCATGTGAATGTTCAATCTGCTCTCTTACGTCAAGTCCTTGAAAAGAGGCTTCCCATAACAACAAGTAATTGATTTCGCAATATCTGTAAATAGACATATGTTCTCACAACAGTACAGTATCAAGTCAACAATGTACGTAGTTTTATTGCAGGGCCAATGAACATTAGGATCTATGTCATAGGATCAGACATTCTAGTTAAATGGATGCTCAATCAGAGATCATCGATGATCTCATATCTCTTAGTAGTAGTCAACCGACTTTCGCCAATAACTTGATGGTCAAATTGAAGGAGCCAAATCGAAGTTATAAATTTTCCATGCATGTATTGATATTAGACTTTCAGGAGTAAACTTTATTCATTCAATCTTGCCTTTGCCTTTCTTCCAAAACAACCTTCTACATAATTTCTGCATATCCGTATTTGGCTTAGCAGTTAAACTGCACCATCAACTTGAAGCTTAAATAACTTCCTACGATTAGAAACACGTTTATAGCACAACAAAAAGATAGACCCCCTCATTGGTCAGGAAATCCGTCGCAATACATACCTGACCGTTAATTAACTAGTGTCAAATGTCACTCCATGTCGCCGAGCAGGAAAAAATACTCTCCTAAACGGTAGTTTTGCATCGTAAAACCATCGGACGACAGTTACCCAACAATTCGCCCTAAGCAAGTGACCACACCAAATCAACTGTGAAGGCTCTTACCATGTTAAGGAAAATGGTACTTAAAACTAATTAAGGCTAAGTGAAAACCGACTTCCTCCCAACCAAAAACTCTGATGACTGATTGCGCATTGTCGGGCGCATAAGTGCAGCCCGAAATCTTCTCCCAATTAATTCCAGCTTCCTTCCTGGCCTCGGTCTGGCTGACCACCGGATACCGGATAGAGGCTAAGGGTTCGTCCGCAGCGCTCGGGATAGGTTTATGATCGGCAGTTGGAAATTTCTCCTTCATAAAACTACTGCCAGCGCGACACTGATGAACTGCGTAAGATTGAAGCCCACACTGCATGGGACCTCGGGCTGGACCAAAAATCAGCTAATGGATTTTAATAGTCTCCCTCCCTGGTTTTTTTTTTTCCACCAGTCTGTGACTACAAAGTGCACTAATCGTAATGACTGTTTGGAGAGCATTTATTTGCGCAAGCCTAAGACCAACCCCTTCGAAGCTGGGGACAAAGACGGTCGGACGGAAACGGCACGCAGCAATCAAAAGATAACCCTTTCGGCCGTTGGACATCTTGCGCCAAATGGATGGACGGAGAGCCAACGATGCCAACTGGTCATTTCGACGGATGAGAGCCTGGCTTCAATTCAGTCAAATGGGACCAGCACCATCGTCATCGCCATCGCCATCGAATATGATAATTTTATGGCAGATCTTTGCAACCATTTTGCTTCATTTATGAGCCCTCTTTCTCTCCGTCGATTGCCACACCATTCCGGCGAGTGGTGCTATGCAAAGCAAGTGAAAGGAACGAACGCGCGCGAAAAAAAAACGAGTGCTCTTCGACAAATCCGGATTAGAATTGGACTCGGCTCCGTCTGGTGCGTTCAATTCCTTAGCATTGATTTATTGACCACATAGATTACAACGGGGCACAATGGCAAGGAATGGAAGTCAGGCAGGAGAAGTCAATTTTACATGAATTCGTAAAGCTTTCCACCAAAGTGACTGCACCAACATCACCAACAACCACCCCACAAAATCACAATATTGGACTCCACCAATTGAAACTGTCGGTTTTCATCTTCGAAATTGACTTCCCACCCGTCACACCCCAAGCATACCAAGAACCCGGGGGCGCAAAAATATGTTTCGTTCATTTTCGTTTAGCACTAAATCGTCCACACGAACCTTCCTTCGGACGACGAAATGGGGAAAGACGATGGCCGCATTTGAATACGATGCGAGCGTTCGTTTCGGGCATGTCGAATCGTAAAAATAAGATGTTAGTCTTAGATGCGCGAAAACGAATTCGGTTAGCCGTACGGCAGGATTGTTGTCGCCATGGTGTGGTGTGGTGATGTAGCAGATAGAGTGAAGAATCCCGAACAAAAACCCCGGAAACACCACCATCAGCAAATGGGGGCCCTTTTTAACGATTTAAATAGACACCTCTTCGAAAAGCGATCGGATTTATTGAACGCTCACAGACCGGAAGCGATCTGTACCGAAGTGCTACCGGAAGGATTCATGGGAACCGGACGACAGCCAAACAGTGGAATATTAATCATCTCAATTGCTGCTGTGTAGAAGAGGCATCAATGCCGTTGTGTTGTGCGGAAGGATAAAAATGATCATCTGCATAACAAAGCAGCTTTTCGGGTGCAAGGATTCGGTTTTCCCAAAGAGCGTTCGCGCGTAATGTGAACCCGAGTTTGTGGGATATTGATCGAATCCCTGTGCCGTTGTGCTTGAGATGATTCATTTAAATACTGTTCATCCGTCAACGGCGAGTTCGAGAAGCTGTTCGATTCAATTCAATCCTGCAAAATGTAACGCCGAGGGATGTCCTTGGAAGGGTTAGTTCCCCTCGGTGGTTGGTGGGATCGAGCTGCGGTGCATTTGATCAATTTCATCAATTTACTTTACTTACCATTTGTCATAATCCCTTTCTATGAGAACCATTACTCATCGGCTATTTCGGTGGCGACAAGGAACTCAAGTAAGAGGACGCTAGAGGACGCGTGTGTTTTTTTTATTTTGAATATATTTTTATTTACTTCAATAATCTAGTATTATAGTTCGTTGCATATGTTACGTTAAAAGTGCTAAAGGTCTATTAATTTAACTTATCATAAATATATTTCAAGCTCTCGCAATTCCTTCCTCAAGAAGGAAAAAGTAATATTGCACTAAGATAACTTAGTTCAATATCTTAGGTACGATGTAGTTGCAAATAAATTTTGCTCACATTCTAACGACCTTCACAACATCACAACACCCCACAAGAAATCAATTCCGATAATCGTTCCTGCACCCGAAATCTGTCACAATCTTGTTTGCATCATTGTTGTACTTGGTGATAAGTTTGGCTAATGGAATTGTTGGTTTGACAACAACCATTAAACACAAACACACGCGCACTCGGCAAAGACATTCCACAGCATTCTGCAAGGGGTTCACTCCGTGATGCTCCGCTTTCACCCAGCGGTTTTATGTTTTATTTAGGAAAATTCAACCCCTTTCGCCCTTTCGCCATTTTGCGATAATGTATTCGCATCGAAAACATTCTTGACGCTCGTATGCGGTATTATTAAAAATGAAAAATTATCCTTTTCTCTTTCCTCTACTGGCTGCGGCGGACTGTTGTGTGGCAAGAACGTGCAGTTTAGGTGAAACGTGCCGAATAACTGGTGTGCATATGGTTTAAAGAGAAAGGTATGGCTTGTATGTATTTTAGCAGAAGAATATGGTTCCTTTCGAGTGCGTCGTGTTGGAAAAACTATTTGCATTCACTTTCAATACCTTGCGCCGTGGAGCGGAAGAGAATCGTTTGTGTCGTTTGAACATCATTAATCACACATCGCCAAACGGTTTAACAAAAAACGAAACAGATTTAAACTGAACAACAAATGGAAACAGACTCACACGCACGGAAACGGTATCGGTCCGCTTGGTGCATCATTTTCCCATTACTAACGATTACTGGAACGGTTTTCACCAAACGCCACGGCAATCGCTCTTTTCAACTCCATCACATTCCTGTCATTTCCGTTAAATTTTGATGAATTTTGATCCGATTTCGAAGTTATTTGGATACATTTTCCAACGGATTAAAAGCAGACACGCATTGGTTCTTCTTCTCGCTTCTATATTCTGACTGAGACTGTGAGAAAATGCTGCCTAATGGAATCTTAACGATCAAAAGACGCGATCGAACAATGATCGCCGTACTAAAGAACTGTATCTGCGTGTATCTGATGAATGCTTTACAACATTTCCTACATTTCTGATCACTCAACCCGAACTTCCTTAGGTCGATAGGAAGATCCTCGTGACGGAACACACTCAAGGGTGCATATTTAATTATTCTGGATGAATGTATGAATGTGTCCTGCCGTATCTTTGCCGTCTCATCACTTGCCTAATTACACCTTTGCCTTCAAGTACGAGTCCTTCCCTACTGCCAAACGACTTGCTTCCATTAAAGATGATCGATATCAGCGTCCTCATCGATGGTACGAATAGGTCGATTGAAAAGGCGCCCAAACGGCAACCAAGCAACAGATGTCGTCGAGAATCGCGTAGCAGCGCACTCATTAGCATAAACCAGCTGACACACTCGTGACGGCAGGGATCGCGGGACTCGCAGCGGTTCCCACCAGCAACAGCGGTTCGTATCAGAATCAGGAACCGAAAAACCCATCATCAAGGGCACTGTTTTTCATCGAAAACATGTGTTCGAATCCTAATACACTCGACAGCTCGACATTGAGTTCCCGTACCCAGCGCAAGGGATTCAATCAGCCGCGGATTCGGGTGCATTTGCATATCAGGTCGGCTGGATTGGACGGTCGCACACCCAATAAATCAAACGGCGCGTTTCCTTCCATCCCAGCTCGGAAACCTGCACTGCCGTTGCCGAAACCTTAGTAGCTCGGTGCGTCTCTCTGTGGAATCTTTTTCCGAAATTGAAAAACTTGATAATTATAATTTATGTCCAACCGTAATCGATACCGACCTGCTCCGATTTCCGCGAGTACGCGTGGAAATAATATTTATGCTAATATTTCGCCACCGCCGACATTCGTTGCAGTGGGCTGCAGCAAGTGAACGAACGCGTCCGCCATCGTTTATGTGCATTTTATTGCTCGCCAGTTTTTCCCTCGTTAGTTGAGCGCCTTTGTCAGCCACAGGAATCGCTGGCCGAGGAACCGAGCTGGGTTAGCGTGTTTCACCCCATCCCGGGCGGACGGATTTTCTATCCCGAAAGAACAATGTTGGTGGCCGATGATCCCCCGTTCGTCGAATCATTTGCATAGGAAACCCATTAAAGGCTGAATCGGTGTATCGGCCAATAAATCTTACAATTTCAAACAAACAAAACAATTAATTGTTTTGCTACTTGAAGCTGCTAACGATGACGTGGCAGCAGTAGGGAAGACACGTAGAATCGTTTGTAATATCATAATACGGAAAGCAAATATAAAACGTGTTACCTTGATTTTTGAATCTTCTACGCAGAACCATCGAAACTCGCTCCAAATAAATAACAACGAGGAATTCATTAACCGTTCATCAAGCGTTTTTATTTCGCAATTCACCACAATCGCAACCTGTTGTATGGTTTTCCAACCCACTCTCCGCCTTATTATGTCGCATTTATAGTTTTAATCTGTTCATAAATGAGCTAAATTTGTTCATGTTGCCGCACAATTCGGCCAAATAGTTAAGACGCCGCGAAAAAAAACGCATTTTCATCAGTCCATATCCAACGATTGGCAATAAATTTCAATCCTTCCATCCACCGTCCACTGTTTTTCCCACCCGAGTTGGGAAGCAAAGAGAGTGAGCAAGAGAGGTGACCAGAACTACCGTTTCCACAAGCGAAAAGCCACTAAATTCTTTGTTCTTCGCAAACGACCCTAAACGCAAGCAAACCGACGCTGTCGCTGGCTGGCCAGCATATCATCTTTCCTTGTTTAATGTTGTTTGCCTTAATTTTAGCCTTTTTTTCTACACACTACCGGACAACCAACACTAGCCAAAATGTGCCGTTGAGAGCGCCAGTTCTTTGTGTGTACACCCGGTTCGTCTCGCTCGCGCGGTGAGTTTCCGTGAGGCTCGAACTGATTCCATTGATTGATAACACGCATTTTTAACGAATCCACCGATGCATGTGTTTGTTTCGATGGTGGTAAAAACTAAAATGTAGCACCAAACACACACACACGAGAACGCCATACCAACAGCAAATCGGCACACCGCCGTGACAGCCACCGTGGAAAGCCGTTCGTGGCCGATTGGCTGATCACGGTCCTGGTCGAGGTTTTCCGCAACACTTGGGGAGACTTCTCTATCGACTCACACACACGCATGAAACCGAGTGTGGCACTCAAAAAGCTTCGGAGGGTCAGAACACATTGTCCCCCTGCCACTCCCCCTTCAAGAAGGGCTCGGTAGCAGGGGGTGGAAGCACGGGAAGGGCGGTGGTGGAATCGTAAAAGAGCACAACGAAGCATAATAGGTATTAAAAAATTTAGTTTGGCTTTATGGTCGCGTTTTTCGGTTGGTCAATTCTGAGCGAGGCTTTTCCGATGTTCTCCTCCCCTTCTCCCTTCACCCCCTCTTCCCCCTCTTTTCCACCACCCTTTGCTGGTGGCTTTGTTTGATCTGGGGTTCCGTAAAAAGCACCGCATGTGACAGTGTGACGCGTGGAGCGATCCCTGTTACGATGGCGGTAGTGTTGAGGCAGACAAAAGCTAATAAGTCAGTTAGACTACGCACACGCACGCACGCACGCACTCAGCCACACGCATACAAAGTAGGGGTGAGTGCTTCGATGGTCGGCCATCATCAACGCCCTGGTTTGCGGTTAACTATCAACTATTATTAATTAGTTTTACGTTTTTATTGCATTAGTGAATAGGTTCGGGATCTTATGCTGCCCTTTCACCCTTAGTGGCAAATGTCGCTCAGGAGCTGGTACTAGTACGTGTTCATTTTCGCAGGTTGAACTGAAGCGTTAT
>KZ062831.1:19505-29505 GCA_002091835.1 Anopheles maculatus
GTTGGAAAAACTATTTGCATTCACTTTCAATACCTTGCGCCGTGGAGCGGAAGAGAATCGTTTGTGTCGTTTGAACATCATTAATCACACATCGCCAAACGGTTTAACAAAAAACGAAACAGATTTAAACTGAACAACAAATGGAAACAGACTCACACGCACGGAAACGGTATTGATCCGCTTGGTGCATCATTTTCCCATTACTAACGATTACTGGAACGGTTTTCACCAAACGCCACGGCAATCGCTCTTTTCAACTCCATCACATTCCTGTCATTTCCGTTAAATTTTGATGAATTTTGATCCGATTTCGAAGTTATTTGGATACATTTTCCAACGGATTAAAAGCAGACACGCATTGGTTCTTCTTCTCGCTTCTATATTCTGACTGAGACTGTGAGAAAATGCTGCCTAATGGAATCTTAACGATCAAAAGACGCGATCGAACAATGATCGCCGTACTAAAGAACTGTATCTGCGTGTATCTGATGAATGCTTTACAACATTTCCTACATTTCTGATCACTCAACCCGAACTTCCTTAGGTCGATAGGAAGATCCTCGTGACGGAACACACTCAAGGGTGCATATTTAATTATTCTGGATGAATGTATGAATGTGTCCTGCCGTATCTTCGCCGTCTCATCACTTGCCTAATTACACCTTTGCCTTCAAGTACGAGTCCTTCCCTACTGCCAAACGACTCGCTTCCATTAAAGATGATCGATATCAGCGCCCTCATCGATGGTACGAATAGGTCGATTGAAAAGGCGCCCAAACGGCAACCAAGCAACAGATGTCGTCGAGAATCGCGTAGCAGCGCACTCATTAGCATAAACCAGCTGACACACTCGTGACGGCAGGGATCGCGGGACTCGCAGCGGTTCCCACCAGCAGCAGCGGTTCGTATCAGAATCAGGAACCGAAAAACCCATCATCAAGGGCACTGTTTTTCATCGAAAACATGTGTTCGAATCCTAATACACTCGACAGCTCGACATTGAGTTCCCGTACCCAGCGCAAGGGATTCAATCAGCCGCGGATTCGGGTGCATTTGCATATCAGGTCGGCTGGATTGGACGGTCGCACACCCAATAAATCAAACGGCGCGTTTCCTTCCATCCCAGCTCGGAAACCTGCACTGCCGTTGCCGAAACCTTAGTAGCTCGGTGCGTCTCTCTGTGGAATCTTTTTCCGAAATTGAAAAACTTGATAATTATAATTTATGTCCAACCGTAATCGATACCGACCTGCTCCGATTTCCGCGAGTACGCGTGGAAATAATATTTATGCTAATATTTCGCCACCGCCGACATTCGTTGCAGTGGGCTGCAGCAAGTGAACGAACGCGTCCGCCATCGTTTATGTGCATTTTATTGCTCGCCAGTTTTTCCCTCGTTAGTTGAGCGCCTTTGTCAGCCACAGGAATCGTTGGCCGAGGAACCGAGCTGGGTTAGCGTGTTTCACCCCATCCCGGGCGAACGGATTTTCTATCCCGAAAGAACAATGTTGGTGGCCGATGATCCCCCGTTCGTCGAATCATTTGCATAGGAAACCCATTAAAGGCTGAATCGGTGTATCGGCCAATAAATCTTACAATTTCAAACAAACAAAACAATTAATTGTTTTGCTACTTGAAGCTGCTAACGATGACGTGGCAGCAGTAGGGAAGACACGTAGAATCGTTTGTAATATCATAATACGGAAAGCAAATATAAAACGTGTTACCTTGATTTTTGAATCTTCTACGCAGAACCATCGAAACTCGCTCCAAATAAATAACAACGAGGAATTCATTAACCGTTCATCAAGCGTTTTTATTTCGCAATTCACCACAATCGCAACCTGTTGTATGGTTTTCCAACCCACTCTCCGCCTTATTATGTCGCATTTATAGTTTTAATCTGTTCATAAATGAGCTAAATTTGTTCATGTTGCCGCACAATTCGGCCAAATAGTTAAGACGCCGCGAAAAAAAACGCATTTTCATCAGTCCATATCCAACGATTGGCAATAAATTTCAATCCTTCCATCCACCGTCCACTGTTTTTCCCACCCGAGTTGGGAAGCAAAGAGAGTGAGCAAGAGAGGTGACCAGAACTACCGTTTCCACAAGCGAAAAGCCACAAAATTCTTTGTTCTTCGCAAACGACCCTAAACGCAAGCAAACCGACGCTGTCGCTGGCTGGCCAGCATATCATCTTTCCTTGTTTAATGTTGTTTGCCTTAATTTTAGCCTTTTTTTTACACACTACCGGACAACCAACACTAGCCAAAATGTGCCGTTGAGAGCGCCAGTTCTTTGTGTGTACACCCGGTTCGTCTCGCTCGCGCGGTGAGTTTCCGTGAGGCTCGAACTGATTCCATTGATTGATAACACGCATTTTTAACGAATCCACCGATGCATGTGTTTGTTTCGATGGTGGTAAAAACTAAAATGTAGCACCAAACACACACACACGAGAACGCCATACCAACAGCAAATCGGCACACCGCCGTGACAGCCACCGTGGAAAGCCGTTCGTGGCCGATTGGCTGATCACAGTCCTCCTGGTCGAGGTTTTCCGCAACACTTGGGGAGGTTTTTCTATCGACTCACACACACGCATGAAACCGAGTGTGGCACTCAAAAAGCTTCAGAGGGTCAGAACACATTGTCCCCCTGCCACTCCCCCTTCAAGAAGGGCCCGGAAGAAGGGGGTGGAAGCACGGGTAGAATCGTAAAAGAGCACAACGAAGCATAATAGGTATTAAAAAATTTAGTTTGGCTTTATGGTCGCGTTTTTCGGTTGGTCAATTCTGAGCGAGGCTTTTCCGATGTTCTCCTCCCCTTCTCCCTTCACCCCCTCTTCCCCCTCTTTTCCACCACCCTTTGCTGGTGGCTTTGTTTGATCTGGGGTTCCGTAAAAAGCACCGCATGTGACAGTGTGACGCGTGGAGCGATCCCTGTTACGATGGCGGTAGTGTTGAGGCAGACAAAAGCTAATAAGTCAGTTAGACTACGCACACGCACATGCATACACTCAGGCACATGCATACAAAGTAGGGGTGAGTGCTTCGATGGTCGGCCATCATCAACGCCCTGGTTTGCGGTTAACTATCAACTATTATTAATTAGTTTTACGTTTTTATTGCATTAGTGAATAGGTTCGGGATCTTATGCTGCCCTTTCACCCTTAGTGGCAAATGTCGCTCAGGAGCTGGTACTAGTACGTGTTCATTTTCGCAGGTTGAACTGAAGCGTTATGAAGCGTTATATTATGGCGTATGAGGTCCATGAGACTCAAAGTCTTTCTAAATAGACGTAAAAAGAGTTACATTGTGCTAAATTTATTTGCGCTTTTGCATGTAATTTTAAGGAGTTGTATTTAAATCTGGATACTCTGGACTCTGAGACATTGTTCAAGAAAATCTTAAATAGATTTAAAATTACGAGAGTTTGTTTACTTGACTATTTGAAAACATTTCATCGTCCACTTTGCACACTTTGCTGTCGAATAGTTGTTTTACTTTCTACAGCTTTTGTTTACGTTTTATTTGGCTACTACTCGACATGTAGCACAACAACATTTGTGGCCATTTGTGCACAACATAGAAAGCATGTAAAGGGCCTCAGCAACAGCAATAAGTGTAACTATTTTGTTACCCATTTGCGACAAACCACATTACAAGCGGGAATTATAAAACGCAAACGATTACAACAACCTACGCTACGAGGTCACGCATTTCACCACCAAAGCTAAGGTAAGAAACAGCAACAAAAACAGCATACACACACACACATACAAAGAAAAAACAATCCCTCAACGCATCGGTACGTCATAACCTGGCGGGCCCCCCCGGGGGTAACGCGCCGGTTCTGGAACAGTTTTCCAACCATGTTCATGGATTTCCGTTCATCATTAAACGCTCGCCGTTTGCCCTCATTAATTTTGCGCTTTATACGTTTACCTAACCACCTAACCTGTGCCATCCATCAACCCGCCTACCACTCACCCACCCCCCGAGGTACACTGTAAGTCCCACCAATGTCGAAAAATCAAGCCTCCTCCATTTTATCACTTTGACATTAAAAACAATCGCACCCCCGGACGCAACGCAACGCGCCAAACAGGGAAGAAGCAAAATTGACGCAACAAGATCAACCACCAGGGCGAACGGTTGAACGGGAAAATGATCGCTTCTGATGGAAATGAAACAGCACAAAAATTGCTTTTGTTCTTCCCATCGGGAGAAATAGAGTGCTAGAAAGGAGCGAAATAAAACAGGCGAAATATACATGCTTAATAAACTAGATGATGAGTGATAGTGCGGTTTCCGTCGTTTTCCGTTCGCTTCCCGCCTGCCCGCTCACTCCAAGAACGATGCAAAAAGAAGCGTGTTCCGTGTTCAATTGCTGCTTCTTCGCTCGGGAAAAGCCAGAGACGGCGCGATAGGATTAAAATTAAACACATCAGTTCGAAGTTGGCGCAGAGTTGGGCAGAGGAAAAATCGGTCTAAATTATGACCCCACCCGTTTAATGACCCAAGACGGCTGGGGTCGGGTTGGAAAAAGCTTTACATACCGTGGCGGGCTGCGAGGCGAACGATTTTTCCACCACCATCACCCAACCAAACGAGCGAGTGTGAGAAGCCTGCCTGAGTTGGTTTGGGGTGGACATTGGCCGGACAGGTGGTGGAAGGCGTACAAAGGAGAAAGCATATGACCGGAGCTTCGATCGAACCCGGAGCGAGGAAAACGATCGCCGGACTGGCGGGAAAGCTAACAAAGAACAATCACCTGCCTGGCTCGGTGTGGTCAGTAGAGAAAAATCTTTCTCACGAGACGCGGTCATGTGTGTCTATGTAATAATAATTCAGTTAAAGAGTCTTCAATTGCAAACCATTCTGTCGGTCTCTCTCTATCCGAGGGTTGGATCGAGGTTGGGAAAAAATGTGGATCAAAAGGGAGGAACCGAGGGGGGTGTATGACGCATAAAAATGATATTTATGAATTTGCCTTTGGCCGCCAGTTATTAATGCTGCCCGATAGCGTGCAGGTCGTATATGATTAATGCTGGCTCACTGCGAAACAATACAAGTCAATGGACGGTAGCCCGGTTTCCCGACCTGGCAGCTAATATCTAACCGATCATTTATTGTCGGGGAAAATGCTTCAAGCCATCAGATGATCGTTTTTATTTTCCTTCTTTCAGCAAACAATAGGTGCGTTGCTGTGTCGTGTAGTGGCTGTGCCGGTTCGAACAAACACATCGCCAAAACAACACATGCAACACTGGTACGTCGTCAAACGCTCTCACACGTTTCCGTTATGTTTAATGCATTTGTCAAATCGTTCGGAAAATCGCGTCGGAAAATCACTCAAACGGACAACGGATTTCGCAAAGCCTTTCCACACTGTGCTCGGTACCAGGCGGTGCAATTAGCGGATCCGTTGGCGTTCGAGACGCCGGTTCGTCTGTCTGTCAAAGAATGTGTCAGCTCGGGTGTCAGGAACAGGACATTTGAAGGAATTCTTCTAGTGGCTAGGTTTCTTAAGACGATCGTTGAACTGTTCGCCGGAACAGAGCAGTGTTTCCGGAAATTGGTATCCGGTTTTTCACACACCATCACACCATACATACAGCGTGACCTCCGAATGTTGTCAGTTTGTGCTCCTTCTAAATCAATCAATCAACACCCTCCTGAGTCCGGATGACTTCCCCGTTGACGGGCGAAGGCGCGTTTTTCGAACCCGTTTTTCTCAACCACTAATAGAGCGGAAAATAAGCCCCGTGTTAAATAGAGTCACGTCTTGTGGGTGTGCGCCCGCCACCAGAAATCGAAATGTCATTCTGGCACCATTGCTGGCAATGCTTTTGGGATGTTTTTGAGAATGAAAATTGATTAAGGCCAGAAGAAACCGCGCCGAACTGTGTGAAAGGGCTCGCTCGGTGGCTATTTGTCTTGTTAATCGCATCAAAATCGTGCCCGATCCGTCACGGTGACAACAACACAAAAAACCCCCCACGGAATCCTAAACTAATACAAAAGTTAATTGGGAAAAACCAACAGAACCACGGAGCAATTCGAAACGGATTGCAAACGCTCACTTGCTCCTCGTTCGCTATCCATTTCACCAGCACCACTGCCAGTGGTTCGTTCGTTTATCGATGACTTGCGAAAAATCGTGGAATTCACCCTGATGCGGCCTAACCCGAATTCGAGTTCTCGCCCGGCCTAACGAATCGAATTGTATCGGATACTGGAGACGCTGGACCCTTGGCTCGATCGGGCCAGCTCTATTTTGACACATATTGATCGATGAAGTGTCAAACGGACGATTCAATTTGTGGTCGGTTCCTTTTCGATTGCTAATGAACTTATTAACCGACAAAGGAAAGCGGGGAAGAGGAAGGGGCTAGAGGGAGGTGAGAAGGCCCTCATTCCCAGGCCATCGATTGACCAGCATCGTCATTTGCATTTATTGCATGCCCTCGCGAGGACCGACCGACGAGTTCTGAAGCGGGACAGAAGGGTTCTCTCGTGGGCTGAGTTTTTGGGAAGAAACCAACTGGAACCCCTGGAACCATCAGGGAACAAAGCGAATGACAAACGCCGTTCCGGGTGGGGGGACTCTCCCACTCTGCCCACACCAAAGGACTCTGCTTAACAATTCAATAGAATAATATAAAATTTATGCCAACGGATATATCGTCGGCCTGTTTTTCATTGGGATCTCTCTCTCTCTCTGCTTTTCGGTTTTTTATTTCATTTTACACACATTCAACAGTCTGCTTTGTGGCGTTTTGTTTTCTTTCTCCTTCTCCTCTTCTTCCCCCACAAAAAAAACCCACCCCATCTATAGGAACGATCGGCAGTAGCTTAACCTTCAATTGAATAAACTGTTCGAACGACAGTTAGACAGTCGAGAGCGTTCCGATACAACCGTTCCGCTCGCTGTTTATGTGACGGACTTAATTATGCTCAATATGCGGAATAAATTTAACACCCTCGGCGCGCTGCCGACACTCGTGGCTGGAGTAAGTAGAGAGAAATGGGGCTGGGGTGATACGGGACCTGCCAGTGGGAAAGGCAAACAACAAGGTTATCCAATTTACGGAAGCGGGACCCAACGCCGCCAACAGCAAACACAACACAAAGTGTGGCCGGTACAAAACAAAAGACTGTGCCAGTGATGTCGCCGTGTACGGAAGTGTCACCTCTGCATGTATGTGTGTGTGTGTGGGGATAAAGAGTCACAAGTGCGTTGGTTCGATCGGCTGGAAATTGGACGGCTCGGTAGTTTCCGGATAAAAACCTCCACCGCATGTCTTCTGGCCCATGGCCCCTGGCAGCCATTGACATGATGATATGGTTTTGATGAGCGATCGGATAGGAGGACATGATGTGTCGGTTTCCGGTTTAGGGGGTTGGTTGGTTGGGTTCTGGGTTGTTTTTTTTTTTTCAATACAATTGAAATGAAAATAATAATACCACATCATTGCACCGCGCGTTGTGTTTGATTGTTGACCCATTGCTGGAGTGGAACAAAAAGGCATCTGACCGGATTGATCCAATGAGTGTGTGAATGTTATGCTGTTTGAATGGGAGAGGGGTGGCACTGCATGAATTCTGATTTTGTTTTCAAACCCAAATGGGTTTCACTTCCGTTACGGGCTGAAATGTGCAACGACAATGGCCGATGATCTCGATCACGTAATAGGAACTCTACGTAGACACTTTACTGACCAGTCTCGTGTGCCAATGAGATATTTAGAACATGAAAACTAAGAGAAGAGTTGCAGATTTGCTCAATAGAGTTGACCTACTATAGGTTCTCCACTGTAAGGACAAACCGGAAGTTGAACCACATTATGTCTGTCAATTTTCGTGAAGATCATTACAAACATTTTCCCAGAATTCTCGGAACTTCGTGAGGTTTATTTAAAACCTCATGCAGTTATAAAACGTTTTCAAATACCTTATTTGTCTAGCTCGTTAGACTCACATACGAAAAAAAATTTGACGTGAGATTTAATGCCCTTCCTGACTCGCGTAAGACCGACATTGGTTCTTCTGAAATAACGCCAGTTTTGTGGCATACGGAGCTAGAAGGCACTGTTTGGCTGGCTCAAGATTTGGTGGCTCAAGATCAACTCCAACTCTGATCTTCGCATTACAGTAGAGAAAAAGAAAGACATCTACAAAACATCTTCATATTTGGCTATCTATAATCAAGAGTCTAAGAGGAACTTCTCACCGGAGATACTTGAATCCTTTACCATGTAGCTGCACGACATGAGGCGTTAATATCTTTTAAATAGACAGAATAGATTCGCTGGAACATCATTTGGTTATATTTCAGCAATAATACATATTAAACTTGAAGAGTTGAACCAGTTCTCCACGTCTACTGATGTCACCAACGTCCATGCTTCAGATTGCGGTGTTATCAAGAATCGATTTATTTCACACAGATCCTCAAATCAAGCTATACAGTCAAAAAACGTTACTCAATTTCTTATTCAAACACACCGATGTCTTCTAAACCAATCCTAGCTAAGCTACACATCAACACTGCATGTCGAAAAACGACAATAGAAAACAGCATAAATTTATAATGCTACCCGATGCCCTTTCTTCGTTCTCTTTCATTTCTCCATTTCCCGGGTGGGTGATCGCCTGCCGCGTCCAGATGTCGTACTGCTGCATTTTTAAAGTTCACAGCATTTTTCAATTTCAAAGACAGTTTCGGTGCTACCGTTTTGCGTCGTTTTGCTTTCCCTTCTTGTGTGACATCCTTGCGGGAAATATTTTAAATTCCTTCTCAACCTCCTTCTGTCCGTACGCGCCACACTCGATTCGTCACAGGCTGGCGGCATTCGATCGATTCGCACTGATACTGCGAAAGGGCTGCTGCTTTGTCCTTTTGCCAGTGGTGTAAACACGGCACCGGAATTCGTCGCACGAAAGTGATTGATATCTCTATCATAAACATTCGCCATCGTATCGCCGCTCTGGGGGAACCAAAAACCCCAAATGTCATCGAAGTGTTTCGATTGCTGTTAGCGGCAGGCGACGTCGAGTACCCGGAGTGTACGCATGAGACCTTTTCACCCTCAAGCACAAAAAACAACAGCATATCTTTGGACCGATCTCGAGACAACAAATCGGCGAAGCGTTACTAATGAGACAATTACTACAACTGTCTTCCTCGACAAGACTCGGTGAAGGTGGTGCGCGACTAGAGACACAGTGTGATATAAAAAAAACCCGAAGAATAACAACATGCTTTTAATCCTGCCACACACCCACTCCATAGAGTTTCCCTTTTCCAATTTCCCAAATGACATCGGACGTCATTGTCGCGCAAAAGTCGCGCTCAAATCATTTCGCCAATGTTGAGTTGTTGCTGTTGATTGATGTTGTTGTGCCTGGCGCTTCTTAAGTATCCAGGCCTTGTTTCACTTTTTTCATACCTGGGCTGGTTAGCTGTTTCGCTTTATCTGCTCGACTGCTTCCTATTATGATTGTCGCTGCCGTTTCGATTCATCAAAGGGTACCGAGCAGAAGAGAACTCCGGCTCCGGCTGTGTACACGCTGTTAACCGTTTGACGTGAAGCTCTGAAAGCAGCGTACGTGACGCGTACGTGTTTAACGATGCAAAATCTTTCCTCGCCGTACTACTGAGCGACAAAAGAAAATGGTAGCGCGACGAAAAACAATAATGCCATTGCCGTGTGCACTTTTCCTCGTGCGCCTATGTTTTCCGTGGCGTCCGTAGCGAGGCGGCATGCATGGTCATTGGCTAGGTCCTGTATCCTGTCTGCTCATTATTGCCTATCAGCAGTGCCAGCAGTCGGCGAGGAGATCTGCGAGAACGGAACCAATTCAAATATTTGTGAAAACCTTTTACAAAAACGAGACCCTTCCGTTGGGAAACGGACTGCATTCCTTATTACACACCTGATGACGAGTCCGTCGTGGCAGTTTTGTTAGGTTCGTTCTTAAAAACGAGA
>KZ062831.1:34505-53755 GCA_002091835.1 Anopheles maculatus
ATAAAAGAAACTGTTGTTCTTGCGGCCTAGAATTCGAAGGCTTGAAGGGTGTTTAATTCATTGTTTATTAATTTATTCCACTCGCTCCGTTCCTGTTTTTCCCCCTCTTCAAGGACAGCCTTCTTGCAGCGCGATCACGTGCATTTCTACTGACGCATTGCAGGCGCCTCCAGGAATGGATTCCTCCTGCGAGGTGTTCGCCCAGAAATCCATAACAATAAACTCACGGTGGAAAAAAGGTGCACTTTCTTCTCGTGCGGTGCATACGTTCACTTTCGATGCATATCGATGCGTGCGGATGGATGCGTGCGAGGTGGCATCGGACATTAATTTATGCAGGTATCGAACCCTTCGAACGCGCCGAGGGCTCTCAAGACACCCGACCGGCACCGAAACAGATGGGCAAAACGTTGGCACGACAATCATTGAGGCCCGCTAAGACGAGCGATCCTCACCGGAAGTGCGTACGGAAAGTGCGTTTGCGATTGCCATTTTTACGCCATTTTCCAATCGAATTCGAACCCGTCCTGACTGAACGGAGGATGGCCCAAGCGGTGCAATTATGCGCGTAATTAGTGCGTTTCGATTGATGGGCTGCCGGAGGGATGATGGGCGCCCGGGGGTACATGGGCACAATGGATAACAGTTTCCGTTCGTTGTAATGCAAACTGTCATTCAAATGCACCGGAATTGATAGGTACCAGTGCACGTGGTGCGACTCTATCCGTCCGGCCGGCCACGGGTCTACGATTGCGATTTTCTCCCCTATTAGTAATTGTCTATTTTGGTGAGCCCATTCATCCATTCATATCGATTGTTTGTGTGTGTACATAAACAGTTCATTTGTGCCACGAACCGAACAACGTGCATCCGTGTTTGACGCGTTGTTAAAGACGTTTGTTGAGGCGTTTGTACCATTTTTCCTGAGCTCATCCACACGGGCTGCCAGCACGCCCGAAGCCAGCAGATGGAATACCATCACGTCGCTTATCTCATCGCGCAACTGCTGAAAACAAAGTGCAATTCACACATATCTTGTCTAATCAAAACTCAAACAAACCAAACATTAAGACGACGGCGAGCGTCGAAAAAGGCATCCACACCGTCACCCGACACCGAACGAAGCCACTCGCAAGCGCCGTTGGACCAGCAAACAAAGAAACATTTCCAGGCCACGGGTTCGATCGTTCACTTTGCTCACCAAACTCCAAAATGTTGATGCTTGGACACTGGAAACAAAGCCACAAAAAAAATCAGCCGATTCATCAGCAAAAGACCGTTGCTTTGGACCACGTTCGGAATAAATTTCCACACATTTAAACACACGCACAGAGACACCTTCGCACCAACCGGACACACTCTCGGCAATTGTTCGATGGTTGGTTCCTGCCGGTCACATCCGCCCCAAAACCTAACCACTTCACTGCAGATGAAACCGAATGGCCAGACTTGGTGGGCCACATTTGCATCACATTTACACCACGCTTCATTCGCATCATAAAGAGGTGTCTTCGTGTAGTTTGATTCGCCGTGCAGTTTAACTCCCTCTCAATGCAACCGGTGGCGATATTTTTGGCAAATGAACTTCAGATTATTCTCTTAAAATACATGTTCAAAAGATTTTTAGGATATCTTTACTTTCATGCTCGAAATCTTCTCTCTTTATCTCAGAAAATGTTGGATCTGTTTGTGGTAGAATTTGGGGATGTTTATTGGTTGTTAGATGTCAGGTTTTTGGTCAGTTATGACGATAGACTTCGAGTTAAAGAGATGAAAATATGATAATGCTAGGACCAGATACATCATCATCATCAAGAGACTTTGCGTCTTAATCGTAATGGATAAAGAAATTATATCTTTATGAGGATAAAGCCTTGCAAACTCACTATCTTGTGATTGATGTCTCAATTCCAATGCTGGAAGTCTTCTAGGAAGCAAAATATTTTTCGAAGCATTAGAATTCTAACATTAGTCACTTGAGAACTTTGCAAGAATTCATAGTAAATATCCCTATTCCTTATTATTGATTAAACTTAAAACATGTGAAGTAATACCAGATCTATTGTACTGTACCAAGTCTCGTTGTGCAGCTTGTTCCCATCGAACGCATACCCTTGGTAACTGTTTCTTTTCCGTGTTCTTAAGCACGCCATCATAACAAAACAACGCACACACTCACACAAAAGGGTGCTGATCAGACGGCTCAGAAAACCCCGTGGCACAGAGTAGTGTGCATAAATTAATGGTGCCTACATTAATCGGAAAATCACGCAAACCTTACCATCTGCAATATCTCTCGTCCCTTCACCCAACCCGTTCCCTCCTAAACCCCACGGAAAGGTATCAATTAAACGGACCAAAGGGACACCGGGATCGCTATCTTGAGGAATCCTTGCGAGGGGCGCACGGCTTAAGAGAGGAAAAGAGGAAAAAAAGGAAGCGTAATGGAAACTTGAAAGGACGCGAATAGAAAACACACACAGGACCGTTCGTGTTGGCCACCCGGTTAGTAAGCCGGTACGGAACACGGCGAGTCCGGCCTATTCTCACCTTTTTCTCAACTTTTTCACTGCAAGGAAATCCTTTTGCTCTTTCGCTTCTTCTTCTTCTTTTCCAAGCACTCCCATTCGTCACATCGGTTTGGGTTGCTTTTTTTCCTTTACTTTGACGCTTCGCTTGTTTAGATTAAAATTCAATCCTTAATTTGCATATCGTTCAATGGAGTAGAGCGCAAGGATGCATGGTCGCCGGATTTCGTGCGTGCCTCGAAAGAATGGTGAAGCCCACGTCAACCCTCGTTCAGCTGGCAAAAAGGGAATGCGACCATGGAGGCAATCGAGGCATCGAGGCATTTCGTAAGGAAGCAATCAAGAATAAGGAATCGATCCTGATTTGCATATCTGTTTTGCAGGACGAAGCACAACAACTACAGCAAAAACACACGATTCGAATAAAACCCAGCCGTCGTCAACGTCTCGACGTGAAAAAGGAAGGCATAAAGGAGTGTTTGTTGCAGTGTGTTTTCCGGGATTGACACTTTTTTTCCTGGTACTGCAATGATTTGGCTTTATTCCTCGGTACAATATAATGCAATCAATTGTGCGTTTGTCGAGTTTTAAATCGGCGTGAGAAACAATTCCAATGTCCGAAGGTTCTGCGACAAATAGAAAAAAGCGCTCGAATGTCAGTGGAATTATAAAAGAAACATTCATCATTATTAAAACATCACACTCGCTCGAGTCCACAGCGAGCGCCATGCGAAGGGAAAGCATCCAAATGTTTGGTAATGATGGTAAAAGGCAACAGAAAATAATTCCTCGGCCGCTTATCAGTGACGGCAAATCGGCAAAACACATAAAAACGACATATTCCACCACACATTGTTTATTGACCTTCGTGCGGACGCGACACGCTCGTACATCCTGTGCAACATGCACCGCCAGTGTTCAAACAACATACGCTAAAGAACGCCAACCCGGCCACCGAAGGATAAAAGGCCACGCAAGCAAATAGATTGTAAAAAACTGGGACCCTTCCAGACCCTGGCCGGATCTATCCCTTATCGATGGATTCGCTTGGGCAGGGAATCATCGCGAAATGGTCGGCCATCGATCGGTCGGCGCACCTTTCGTGACAGACCGCCATCAGCGCCAATTGGCACCATTCCGTGTAACATATGTCCTGCGGGTGTCGTTCGAGAGCTTCCGATCAACCACGGACCACGGCATTCGGGACAGATCAATCCAATCCGAACAACATAACGCACATGAACTGCCCGTGACGACTCATGCACACGAAAACGGCCAACAAACCAACAAATTATGACAGTTTTATTGAATTTATAGCATCGCATTTCCAGGCGGGAGAGATTCGGGGAGGTTAATGACAGCAGTGTCGCATTAGTCCAACTCCAACGGACAGCAAGAAAGAGCGAAAATCGGACACGCCACCATCATTGGGCGGGTGTTGTAAAATACATCATACCACCACCACCACCAACACCACAAAGAGATATTAGTCGAAAGCCCCGAAAAATTGAAATTGAAACAGCACTTTTCCACGAACATGTCGATTGAACGTCGCTGGGTTCTGGTGGAGATTCGTTCCGTTCCCTCACAAAGGGTCGTTTGGCCGTGTTGGCGTTTGCATTCGATTAATATCTTCTGCGTATGTGTGCGTGTGTCCCTCTGTTGATGGTTGGTCAGTTTGAGTGTCTGGTCTGGGTCTGGGTCGGTCGGTACATTTATCTGACCCGCACGATCAACGTTGTCCGAGTCGTTCAGCGTCCCCCAAGTCCTTGTTGGTCAAGTTTTCCTGTTGCGGCGCTTGCCAGAGTCAAGTGGTCAATCGATGCCGCATCGGAAGAACATTCCCCCGCACGCACACACACCGTGTTCTTACTAACGTTCGCAACGGACCCTTGCATTTCTTATCAGCCATCAACCATAATAATTATGCTTTCTATACTTTTTTGTTTTGGACTCGCTTTGATGCCCACACTCCCTACGTTCGATGTGGTTTTCTTGCAAGATGGACAGTAAATGGTCGATTCGTGCGGAGGAAATCGTTAAAAAACCAACAAAATTGTGTCCTTGCGTCGATCGATCGTCTCGAGAGGGTTCGGATGAAGTGTGCAGTGTCCGAATGGGAAAGTGTGGGAAAGAAAAGGTGCCTAAAGCTGATGTCAACGTCCTTATAAACAATACGAAATGGGTTTTGTTGAAATAAATACATTTCAAATTTTATTGCTAAAATAACTTGGAAAGCAGTAGATACGGAGTAGGGAATAACCGATGTATCAGTTGTGTGAAGTTGCGTCTTCTCTAACGATCGCTTGAAACTATGCTCTGAGCCCAAGAACTTCCAAACGATCACACCTTTCCTTCAGACTACAGAAGGACCTAGTACGAGGACTTGATACTGTAGAAAAATTTGATGTTTCCGAGTCTTTATCATGAGGACCTAACGTAAGAGAGCTCATACCAGTCATCTTATATTCGTCATTTAAAAGATTATTGAGGGGTTTAAGTTCAGTCAATTATTGCTAGTAATTGTCTACTGCATAGACATTAACTGAATTACTGACATTAACAGTCATTAACTTAGCCTTTTGTATAAAACTGTGTTGGCGTCCAGGATATTACTTATCGTTGTTACCCGAATGTGCAATAGAAGTGCGAATAAAGTGTGAGCTTTAGATACACTATAGCCTTAACTTCTTCGAATATCTCTTTGCACCAAGGTCTGTTACGATTTCTTGGACATTATTATTATAAAATTCTTGAAAATGTAGTTAACTTACGTCTATACAAAACACTATAGACATGATACAATAGACGAACAAGAGGCATCAGGATCATTCTGTTAAAATCATTCCCAAATCCAAATTTATCGATAGCAAAATGACGCATCACAAACATCCACTTTATTGACCATTTTTGTTTCAAATAAACAAATGAGATTTCCCTCCAATAGCGTCATAAACAAAGGCCATAACGCAGACAACAAATCTTCAAACACTCTGCTCAACGAGCGAATATTGCATTCACATACACAGTCGTAGCCGATATCTCCGGATGGCATCTGATTCTTCTGCCAACTGCCATCAACCCCAATCGAAGGGGTACAGAGACAGCCACAAAACCACCAAGCCGATGAATTGGTCATTCGGCAGCACTCAACCAAATCCGTGGCCAGGCCAACGTCTTCAACCGAAAAAGGGGATGATGACGGTGTGTCTCTGTGTGTGAGAGAGCGTGTATTCTGAAAGCTCGTTGTGCTACAACAAACCGGCGACAGCGAAGCAACCGAAGGGAAGGGTTTGAATTTCGATTTCTTATTCTTGGCCGTACACCATCCCCCAGGAAAAATACACGAGCGAGCACATTTGTCCGAATCCGAATTTTCCACCCTTTTCTGCCGAACGTTCGTTTTGCATAAATTAATCAATTGATATGGAACCGGGCGCACACGGTGCCGTTCATATTCCCTACAACGGATTAGATGAAGGACTTGCCTGTGTATGAGTGTGCGTTTGTGTGAGGAACTCTCCGGGAAAACGACACTACCTTCTCGTGGCTCATATTTCCCGGATGTGAGAACACATTTACATGAGCGCCCAGTGCGTGGACGAAATTATTTGATCAAATATCAGATTATGAAGCCGAACAGCGCACAGCGGCTGCATACACACAAACACGACACCAAACTAGTTCGCTTACCCGTGCCCGTCCACCGGAAGGGGCAGTTTCTGTCGAAGAATCCAGGCCTTTTTTTCATGCCGGACTATGCGCGCAGCAGAGATTTCCGAATGGACGGATGCATCTGCGATTGCTGGCGACGCTTTTTTGCTGTCGGTTTCCGCATGCTCGCCCTGGATTATGAGTCGCGTCGAGCGAAAGGGTCGAATTAATGGTGACAGCAATTCGTTTCGATACCGAAATCAATTACCGACCGACCAGCTGCGTGGATGATTTGTGTGTCGCCAACAAACGCTACCACCATTTGGGAGGATGCGAAAGGGTTAACCGGATGCCGTTGAAGCGGAGGGACGACCATAAGCCGTGCAAGTTGAAATTATAACAACGAATATTCATCAAACTTATTTTCGTCCCTTGGTGGAGCGATTGGAAACGGCCGGTCTATGGGAAATTCGTTATTCGATCGCACGCCACCAAGTTTCGACTTGCTTCATTGGCAGTCATCCAGCAGCATTGTTACGTTCTTAATTGACGGGTTGGAGTGTCGGAAGCACCGAAAGCGATCGTGTGGCACAGCATTTTCGGATAATCGTTCGATTGAGACATAAACCACAAGTGCTGTGAACCAGTTTTCGTGCCCGCGCTCTCATACAGAAACCGTTCCAAATTGCAGCAATTGAACGAAAATGCAACGATCGCCGCACACAATGCACACGCCACTTGCTTCACGCCGAAAAACCTCGTAAACTTAATGATTATCAAACAAATGTGCCGTGTATTTCGTCAGTCGCGTCGTTGCGGGTCGTCCGGGCGACATGTGCACAAGTTTAGGGCGACCGGCAGCAGTCGGGATTCGAGTTCGAGTGCAAATGTTTATTGAATTTCCCAGCAGCACACTGACAGCGGTGCATCGAATGCACCGGAACGCACATTAGCATGTGCAGTGTAGTCTTTCGGATTGCCGATCCAGCCCGGGAACCACCGCACTGTAGATGGGGAGATAATGAAAATCGCCTCCACCGTTTCCCCTCCCATCTCCAACCCCCCTCCCTTTCCTCCAGCATGTGGGTTATTAGTTGATAACCCCCTACCAACGAAGGGACACGGTAGCTCATGATTCGGTTCATGCTGTACTGATGCTGCCGCCACCATTCGCCCTTGCTACTGTTTGCAAAGATTATGCTGATGCTGTTGCTGATGATAAGTCATTTGTTCAGCTCCACATTCACCGCCGCCTTCCCATCTCCCCTCCCCACCCACTTTCCACTCTCACGGATCGTTATGTTTCGTTTCGTACCGTTTTTGCATATGAGATGTGACGACGACGACAACGACAACGACGGCAACGATCATTAATGATCGCTTTTTTTGTAGTGCTTGCCATCACTCACTCACTTTTCTCTTTCGATTTTTCCGACCGCAAGAGCACAGGAAAGGGAGAGGGGAAGGGGTATGTGAACCGATTTGATATGACAATAGTTTGGAAAAGAAAACGCTTGACTCAATTAGTGGCATTGTCATCCGGCAAGTTCTCAGTGTCCGCTGTCAAACTGGCCAATCTCGAAGACAAGACTGTCGTGTGTGACGCAAAGCTAGATTTCATTGTTGTGTCGATGACATGAGTTGTGTGCCAGTGTCTGTGTGTGTGTCTTAAACTCTAGCTACCTCGTCAGCAAAGGGAAGCATTATGAGAGCAAAACTAGTAACTGAATAATTACATGCCTACGTTTCGTGTAAGCGACATTATGACAAACTCTACCTCGCGTACGGTTGCAGATCATCGACCATTATCTCAATGTTTATTACATATTTGTTTTATTACTGCGACATGTATACACCGACACACCGGCCCGCCTCGGTAATCATAAAAAAGCGATTGCCCCTGCCACTGTCTCCTTGGTGCGAAAGAAAAACAATAAGCAAAGGATTGGCCGCATGTCACCCGGGCATACCGCAAGTTGGCAGACGACACGACAAACAAATACGGCAAAATGTAGCGCAAAATTAGGTCACCTTATTGACGGATGTTTTTTACTTTGCAGGTGCTAGAAAAAATGGTCTGTTTGATATCTGTGATACCCTATTTATGATACAATCGGTGTGTGTTAAATGGGACATTTTTTCATTGAGTTTGTTATTATTTGTTGGGTCACCGATTGTCTGTAAAACAACTTCTCTCTCTGCCTTAAACTGTGCTTCAAAAGCGGAAGATGTTGCAGTTGTTATTCCTAGTTTTCCTTTCCAACCCTCTTCTAATTGAAATCATCCACCAATCATTTGAATCAATTTTTTAAACATTAAATCCATATCAGTCCCCGAAGCTTTAACGCTAACCGCGCAATCACTCACCGGTTCACCTTAACCGACGATAAAAAACTATATTCGCATCATGCAACACGGTGTCTACCTTCATCAAAACCTTAATCCCGATCGAATCACTCGATCGGAAAATGTGATGCAACAGTGCAACAGCTTCCTGGTTGTCCCGCATTGTTCGCCCATCATAACCTATCGTCATTCGCAAAAGTCGAAAGCCAGCGAGCGATGAGTGGCTGTATTGAGAGATTCACAATATGCAAATTTGACTTATCCTTCTTAACATCCTTGCTCCCTACCGAGGCCTCACTCACCTCGCAGTCCTATTTATCAGAGCCATTATCGTTGGCCACATGTTTCTGCCTTGTTCAATATCCACCCTGCCATCCATTTGGCTTCGTGCGGATCCGATATCCCGGTAGCAGTATCGATGTCTGTGCTGACAGGATTTCACATTCGCCACCGGTTTCTTCATCTCCATTATCACCACTTGTTCGTAGCAGGAGCAAACGAGGAAGCAACAGCAATTCACACCGCTGCAGTGGTGAATCAACAAGGGACCGTAGATGGTTGGATGGATGGATGAATGGAAAACGCATCATGGTGCCACGGGACCTTGTTGACATTTTCACCGAGCAGAGAGAAAAATCGGCACATGCAAAAAGCACCGACGAAGGGTAGAAAGACACACAAGCACACACACCAAACGACAACAACCACGGGGGAAAGCGATCGTCGAGGTAGAAGAATACACACGTAAACAGCGGGATTATGCAAACTGCTTGATGGCATTCGGTTCGCCATCCTTCGCCGTCTCGAGAGCCGGAAAAACTCTCACTCGCCCTTTAAAGTGGAATTACCGAAAACCCGAGGAAAGAACGGGATTGATTGCATTCTCCCTGTGGTGCTGCTGTGCTGTGGATTTGCGGCGTGCGTTTTGTTCGTTCGGCAACTTCGGGGCAACAATTGATTATTTATTGACAAGAGCTTTCTCCAGAGGGAAACGAACAAAACCGGGCTCGAGCTATCCGTAAAGCCGCACTCGATATACGAGCATCATTAAGGGTAGTATCATTTGCATCATTACGAGAGGTTTTGCAATGTTTGCCATTCGACCCTCCTGTTTCTTGGTGGAGGAAGCGTTTTTGTTCTGCTTTTGGCCGATTTTTCCGTACTGCCGCATTGTGACGGCATTCATCGAAGAGACACGTCGATACTGCTCGCCCCAGGAGAGATGATGGGTTTTGTTGGTTTTGAAGAGCGATTTACCATCCACAACCAATCTGCATCCTTTTTCTGTGTGTTGAGTGGTTTCTTTGTTTGCATCTTGTTAGCAAAATGTCAATATTATGTCACTCATTGTGTCGATTAAGTGACAGAACGAAAGCATTGGGAATTGTGAGCGATGCTGTCGAACGCAAATGTCAAGCTGGCAGGTATCGTGAGAAAATGGTGGCGTTCAAGCTTCCGGATGACCAGTTGATGGGGATGCAGCTACAAAATGGCCTCCCTATCTGTGTCTGGCTGTGTGTCTGCTGAAAGACGAACGCAGCTTTCTCGACGGCAATAAAATTAAAGAAGGCTTTGACTTTTTGGCTCCTTGTGATCTTGTGATCGCGCAGTGCCGTGCGTATATGTCCACAGTGTTCCCCGAAACAGTTAAAGTCAGTCACGATACATATTGCTACCACCAGGCCAATCTCTCTCTCTCGCTCTCTGTCCCTTCCCCAGTTGCCATAAAGCCGTGAGGAGGAATACAGAAAATTAAACGACCACCAAAGCCATTAAATATAAGAGAAACAGCAACGAGAGACCCCGATGGCGATGGCTGCGATCACCGAATCACTCACAGGAATGGAAAGAAATGACAAAATCCCCAACAACAACCAACTGTCGACCGGTGATGATCCGCCGGTTTTTTTTTTTTTGGGGATTGTGTATCTGAAAATACCGAAAATTCGGTGTCCATTGCGCTGTTTTCGAGGAAATCGCCGAGAAGCCGCTCGGTCAAAGTCAAACATCGTCAAATCGCTTTACATACGCGCCATACTCCGGGGCAGGGCATGAGACTCGTGTGAGACTGCGAGATGAGCCCGGACAGAACGAACGATCGAGAAAGGAAGGAAATCACAATCGCTTTTTACTCCAACCAGTCAGCCAGCCAGCCAGCCAGCCCGAAATGGAAAGCTGATCTTCCGAAAATCAGAAAGAAGGGGGAGCTTAGCTCAAACTTTCGAAGAAGATGTCTTTCGGGAATGTTTCATATTTTACTGAGCAAAGAATAACGATTATGCAACGTTGTTGCAGCTTTTCTGATGCTTCGTTTTAGAATCAGTTCCAACATAAACCAACGATTCTGTTTCCTTTTCCTTGCGCCGGGCGATAAATGAGTTCTCCGCCAGCGTTGACACAAGAAACCCTATATCACCTGAACTTTGATGCAGACGGATGGGATCTCCGAACGACGCCGAACGTGTCCGGGACACTGGACACAATGGAGTTTGCGGTAAGTCGATCGTTTAAAGCAGCCCCGGGAACATAAATTTCTATTTAAAATATGATACATATTAAATTATGTCCCCGATGAAGTTTCAAGGAAACAGATTCCGGACCGTGGAACATTGAAAGGCCCACAGCAACAACAAAAATGTTCTGAGTTTGTTCTGAAGAAGTCGGAAACACGGCACAAACAACAGTTAATAAACGGACTCATAAATCGCATGACGGGCGGGTGTATGAGTTTTGGTCCCCGAAAAAACGGGCGAGCCTCAGGAAACTGCACTGCCGTCAACGACAACATGTGAGTCGTAATTGCTGGGCTGGTCGGCCGGTGATGCAGATTATCAGTTAAATGACAAGAAATGACGACAAACGTGAGACAAAGGTTTTGTTTCAAGACGATTAAGCGATGGTCCGTTTGGCTCTGGGAATAAAAACGGCAAGGTACAGCAAAGACGCACGTCTTCATCGCGATTTATTTGTCCAACGAATGTGTGCTTCTCGCTCAAGAATATATTTCAAAGGTTTGTTTTTTTGCACTCTAAAACATCCAAGCTTGCTACAAATGTCCTGTCGTAACAGCACACACTTTCACCTGCGTCATTTCTAAGCAAACAAAACAAAATCTTCATTAGCCTGAGACGTTGACAGCTCGAAATATCTCAGACCCGTTTAAGAGCGTCTAGCCATAAATCTAGTCGTGTAAAAAATCGACGAATACCATTTAACTTTCAACCCATTCGGACATTCTCCGTGAGTGATTTCGAGCCATCGCTAGCCTGGCGTTATCCACATTATTATCTGTTTACGTTCACTAGGGCAGAAAAATCGTCATATGGCCACCATAAAATTAGGCAATGCGCCGAGAGGAGGACAAAAACACCTTTTTTAAGTGTCAACACTTTTCCGGGTGGTCAACACACGCTTCGTTATTTCCTTGGAATGATCATGATCACGAGGCCTAAGCACAAAAACCACTGCTGACCAATCCCATCCGAGCGGCGAGCGAATGACATATGCAAGACAGTGGACCTACGAATAGTTGAAGCTCGTAAAACGACGCATACTCTGTAGAAATATCCAATAACCTTTCGGCGGTTTAATTGACCGCCAGTATCCCTCGCTCCGTGTCGTGAGTGCATGTGCGTGTGTGTCTATATTTCCTTGAGAAATCGAATGGCATTTCGTGGAACACTCACGGCGCACTGGCCATTACGAGGAGCACATACCGTACCGGACGAAAACCAAAAAACACACACACACAAGACCCAGCAGCGTTTGTCTAGTTTCCGCCCAAACGAGCGCGGTTAATTAAATTTTGTACTCATAATAATGGATAAAGAAAGTCGTTAATAGGACTTAATTAAAGCCGCCAAAGCGAGTGAGGCTTTAGTTTTTCGGGTGGACTCCGAGAGCATGTGGTCCACGCGAACGCGAGTGTCGATTACCGCGGTTTGGCGCTTCAACTGCGGGTTGATTGATCGCAAAACACCACCGATATGTTAATCAACTGCCAAGCGACAGCCGCTCTAACAAGATTGACATTTGACATTCGACCAAACTTACTACACCCGGGAAGACTTGTAATGGCTTAATTGACCTGATTATCTGGCGCACGTTCGTCAGCGGGCGCACAAAACGCAAACTTGCACTCGGTCTTCGGTTTCGAGTCCCCTTGCACAATCAGTTCTGCCGGGAGAGATCACGATCACGGACGCGGATCACGTACGATCAAAGCACTTATCCCCGGGGCCGTGGAACATGTGTCCTACGCCCTCGCTAACGAGCCGGGACATTATTCGCGGAAAATTATCCGTTCAACCCCCGATGAGGTACCGATCCCGGGCGGCTAAATCGATGTACCGACCTAACCAGACCGATCGTTAGCTTTCATCTTTGCCGACTGGCCATCCTTTTTTTTCGGGCCGGCTCGTTTCAACAGGTCGTAAAGAGTCCGGGCGATAGAATAATAATGCTTTAAAACGCGATTTTCGATCGTTTGTCGAGAGCGTTTGCATAACTTGGATAGTGAGTTGCTGGCGCCTACCGTACTGTGATTCTGATCAAATATTCTACACGATCGAACCGAACACGATCGATCGACGAATGATTAATTTCGATGCGTGTCGTGGCGTATTTCGGTAACGACTCTCGGGAGCTATTGGTAATGGCTTTACGAACGCGAATTTGTAATAAAAAAGTGCCATAAAATGAGTTTCGCGTGTTACGGTCCCTGTGTACCTGATCGATACCGACCGACAATCGTGCTTAGCTTAAGAATGATTGATTATTGCGACAAAATGAGTGTCTTATCGTTCATTTTTGAAGACTAGCTGGGTTCGCCCCAAGCCAAAAAGGAAAGCGACTTCCAATCTGGTGGCTTCAGCTGTTTCGTTATTTGAGCACCAGCTCCAAAAACAAAGCCTCCCTTCGTGACATACTGCTACGTAACATATTTTCAATCCGTTTGTTTTTGTTTCGATGCACTTCGCCAACGACAGCGAACGGTTTGTTATACGAAACTCCGGGTCGGGCGCAATTTGTTGATATGTTTAGCTTTAAACACCCCAACCGAACCATATGTGTGGAAGGCTTCTTCGTCGTCGGCGCTTGCTCGCTTGCTGACCTGAAGAACTTGGCCTGGAAAAGAGAAATGAGCATTTGTGCTGACATCGCACACGGCCTGGGTCGTTGCGTACCGGAAAGCGTATCGCTCGGCTAGGTCCCCGGGATCGGTTTGGGGCCGACGTCGGGTAAAGCGAGCCTTTTTCTGGTTAAAAATATTTAACATTCCAATCAAGCACTCTCAGGGGCGTACCAAACATCACCACCCCTACTCGCCAACTCCACCGTGTCCGCGTCACAAACGCACCGCATATCGAGCGGCACAAGGCACACACTTAGACTCGTCTGAGGCGGCTTTTGGTGGCCTTTAACGAACGGTGGCAGACAGGGAAAACATGTGTTTATTGGAATCGTTTGCAATTTTCGACGTTCCGGCGATACTCAAACGCTCCGAATGCAAGGCATCGTGTAACCGGGCGATCGGAAACGGCTCCCGGAACGGTCCTCGGTGGGGATTGGTGAGTTATGGAGCTGTCATTAATTAGACACAAATTCCCGGCACATTAATATTCCGGTCCATTTCTAGAGACTTCATTACAAACGCAAAAAACCTTCCATCCCTAACATTGTCAGTTGGCGATCGTTGTTTTGATGCTATTCTGCACACTTGTTGTTAGTAGTAGCAGTACGAGCGTAATTTGCATGTGCATCGAGCGTGGGAAACACGAATGCGCTTTGTTTTTGCCTCAATACCGACCTTGTGGCCACCGATACGGAAGGAAGTTTGTTTTCCGGTTTCAAATTCAAGACAGGAAGACGCATATGAAGGCTCCAAGAAATCCTGTTATGATTGATCCCATCCCAATCTACCATAAACCCTCAAATCTGCGTAAGAACCGTGATTGAAAACGTGCCGCACCAGACCTGTCATGTCAAGCATGAGAAACTACTAGTTCTTCCCGACACTTCTAACACCGCGACAGATTTGTTCATTTATTCTGGCCGCCCATTTGTCCATTTGTCAAGCAAGTACAGTCTCTCTCGCACACAGACGCGCTTGCCGACGAGCAGATCATTTGTACCACCAATAGCTGTCCGCTAATTACGGAAATCCACCCCGAAAGTGGCGGCTAGCCGATGAAATGCTGTCACCGGCGTCCCAAGCGCCATTCATATTTTTGACACGCCGTTGTAAGGCCCACTGACCTGGACCTCGGTCAGACCCGGGGCTCGCAGCTAATCGATGAACAACGCAAACACCATCGTGAACAGGGACAATAGGATCGCTCGGCCAGGACCGCTTGACGCGCGGGCGCTTGTCCACGCACACGCCAAAAAAGGTGTTCATAAATCATCTGGTCACTATAAATAAATATGGCACACGAAACGGCAACAATCGTCATGCGTGTCTCCCCGGTGCTCCCGAAGCTCGCTGTCATGGTGGCGCGTGGCACGTCATGTTCGTTCGCGATTACTGCACCGTGCGGATTACTGCAGCCGAGCGCAGTTTTCACGAGCCGTGGCCGCATCTCCGCGACCTAGTCGCGCCTAGCTGTAGCCGATGCAGAACGCGCGAATCGCGTCGCGACGCCAGTTATTACTATTATTACATTCCCGTAAACAGATGGACAAACCCCCTTTCTAAATAGGTCTTCTCCGATGCCCGCCGTCGTCGGGCGTCGTCAGCGGCAGTGAGCTAAACGGGACACCAGTACACGCTCTTCCGGTTAGTCTACGATTTATCTGCAAACACCCTTTCCTAGGACGACGGCGGACGACTCGGGCCGTCCAAATCAGCGTCACTCCAACATCCACCGTAATCGTCAGCAGCATCATCATCATCATCGTCGTCGTCGTCGTCGTCGTCGTCGGCATAGTCGCAGTGCTGGGCCACTGCAAACCGCACCATGTTGTGACAGTTGGGATTATTAAACAGTAACAAATTCCATCAGTTTCTGATTTTGGGTTACGCATGTTCTCTCTCACCTTCGCTAACCACCGTGTGTGCGTGTGTGCATCGACTGCAACTGCATCCTATCTGCACACACACACACACACACGAGAAGCAGCCACCATGAAGAGCAACGTTTATTTTGTGCTCCAACCAATGTTGTTGTTGTTGCAACAGTCAGCTGTATGCCCGCGTGTGTGTGTGTGTGTCCATTTTGGCAAAGGTTTTGCGGCGACGGGATTTACGCGGCAAATCCTCCTTCACGTCGAACTACTTCTGCATCTTCTCTACGTACGGTAGCTCACGGTGCAAACCACAAATGAGAGTATGCGACAGTGGCTTAGTAAAACATTTAATTGAGTTATGTTTGCGCAAATTAATATTTATACTTGCATAATTTATGTGTTGCAAATTTTGTCATTTATCGTGGACGACTGGATTCGGGTTGGTCAGTCTCCGGTCGTGCGGTCTCCAACTTCTTCTTGCCTAGCAGCTCATGACTTTTGCATGAAATATGTCAAACGCGGGCAGGCAGTCTGGCCGGTGGGCAGGCTTCGAAATGCAGGTTCCCGGTGTGGAAATGCACTTTAGAGCCGGTGACATTGCACCCGTTTTCGGCGCACGAAGACGCACGTGGCTGTGTGTGTGTGTGTGTGTGAGTGCGAAGATGAATATTGAGACTTTGTTGGGCCTATTAGAGTGTCATTAGCAAGTCGACCTTTTTGATGCAGTCCGTCTCGGAAAAGGCCGTTCGAATGGTAGATCATTTGATGGGTATGACATTTCTAAATCGGATCTCAGGCCAACTTTCGTCAGGAGACTGCATTTTATTAGACGTCCGAATGTAAATTCGCTTGTGCAACAAACTTCGCTCTTTCGCCCGAGCTTGATATCAGTTTAAAGCCAACCTTCCATCCATCCATCCATCCATCCAGCGTCGATCGGCCATATTTGTACGCAGCATTTGCCTCGGTGCAATAAAATCATCGTCAAGCGTTGTACGTGGCAGCAATAATGGCCTCGCAGCCTCGTATCTCGTGTCATCGCTAGTAATCGCATTGTTTGCTTCTGTTTTTACGATCCCTGCCCACAGCCAGCTCCACCTTGCTTGACTGCTTCGAACTGCGCTGATAAGAATCCGAAGGCATTACCAACCAGCCAACCGACGACTACGACGACAACGGTGACACGTACCTGGCCGCGCGCACTAAACGGAAAAGTAAACGTCATTCACACATCTCCCAACCCTCCCAAGGGGATGGAAACCGGCGTCCGAAACTCGCACAACACATGAGGGTAATAATGAAAAGGTCTGCCACCCAGTCGGACCCACCTCCCGAGCCCGAACCTCGGCCAGCATAACCAGAACGTAGAACCCCATATCAAATATACCCCTTGGTTCGCCCGGTCCTCGATGGCCGGATTACTTACTTAGCCTTCACCCAGGCCGTTTGGGCACAGTGACGGTTGGAGCCGCGTGTGGATAACAAAACCTGTAATTGATATTGTCAATTCAATCACTGTCATTGTGGAGCCCAGGATCGGTGCAGCCCAGCCGCCATTTTTATCATCTTGACTTGTGTGTGATGATGGCTTCAAGAGGGCAGCACAAACATGTAAGTATGGTGTTGTGTTTTTTGTTTCGTTTGTTCCGTTCTCGTCGTGCTTCCCTTGTTTTTATTTTGATAAGTACGTACGCCTCGCCGGTACACACAAACACACAGAGAGACACCTTCATGCGTGCGTTTGAAGGGTGGCCGGGGTGATGAGCAAGGATAGAAGAGCGTTAAGTACTTTACAACAGCGATTATCATTCCAGTGCCTCCGGAGGTTGCAGCGATGCAATCTTCCATCGCCGTCAAGCTCAAACAACTGCCCAACAAGTCAAACATTGGGAAAACTGGAAGGATTCTAGCAGGAGTTTATTCACACCCAAACTGTTCGAACTGAGGCTCTTTGGTGAGATCTTGCTTCTTGTGATGTAGCTCTTGAAACTACAATTATATCAGAATAGGAAGATCTACTATCTCCAGAAGTGAGTTGAAGTCTTCGTCGAGATCAAGCCTCCCGAACCACAAGTCCCAAACAATTTCCTATCTCCAGAATAAAGTAAAGTTCCTCATAATCGTTATTTTGTTTGTCCAATGTTTGATGATGCATCGCAAATACTAACAGCCCATTATGGCTCGTGTCAGCAAACTGTGATCCATCCAAACGCTTCAATCTTGATCCACAAAGAAACCCAAAAAAAACGCCAAGATGGCGGGGATCAAGAACAAACGAGATGCTACGCGTCTTCCTTCAGCACACCTTACCCCGGCCGCGTCATCAGGTACAACACGGTGGCACAAGGAATCTCAGCGTGTTCGTGTTCGTTGGCTTTCAGCGGAAAAAATACTTCGCGATCAAATATTGTATATCAAATAGTTTCTCGTCGTCATCGTCGCCGTCGTTGTCGTCGTCGCGGACGAGATAACAATGTTGGGTTTTGTTTTACTTTCAGCTGATACTCGACATACCAGATCCGCTATCACTGCTCGCGACACCTCACCCTTGGATCGCATTTAATTGCTGTAGAGCAGTGTCCTCCCAGTGCCCGTGACTTCCAACGTGGCTTGATCGTAGCACCTCCGGTTCCTGGAAAAAAGTAAGTTCAAGTTTCCATTCTAGGCCATTCTATTCGATGGACGTAGCGCGAGATAAACACCATCATTATTGGATCGAACAGCGTAAGTGGACCTGCGTCCACGGTAGCATTCCAGCACCCGTTCCGGAAGGCGAATGATTATCCTAATTGATAAGGCACGGGTGAAGCGCGACAGCACGAGCATCGAACAAGAATCGGCAAGGATTCCCTCCTGTCGCTATCGCTATCTCACGCAACATCATCTATCGCCTCAGTCTCGCTGCTTCTGACGGTGCTATTTGTCACGTTCTGTGGCGCTCGCACACACAGTCAACCATCTCCCCCAAGGGTCCACCGACATGCGCAATGGCCGAACTTCTCCTCCGTATTCACAATACACAATACAGGCGCGATTTAAAGTGTGAGAGATTAGACGCGCGAAAGCCGTGACGGTTCGGAGAAGCAGCATTCCCCAAGTTGCACGACGTAGCATGTCCACACGAACTCGCGATGCGAACCAGTTTCATCACCAACCGTTTGGGGGCGCTCCAATCGTCAATAATCGAATCCTTCCATTTGCCATCTGACTGCGAGTGTCTGATTTCTTTTCTAATGTTACAGCTCTCACTGCTGCACCGATTATCCGGCCTAGGACAATATGACAACGGTGTGCCAACCGTTGATCGGATCGGATTCGCTCGGAATGCATCGCAATGCGAAATGTGCACTCGACCGGCAGACCGACTGCACCGATTTCGTGGAAAGCCCGCCAGCGTACCGAACGTAAACATAAATAGAATGTAGCCGGATCGAAATCCACACCCACCACCCATCTACTCCCGCAACCTCGCGTTCTCCGCTTACGCGGCTGACCTTCCTCGTTCCGTGTGGTGGCATTTGGCAGGATCAGCATCTGCTTCATCAACATTGTTTTGATTTGTATCGAATTTTGCCGTCGTCTGGCTGTCGGCATACGCTCGGACACATTCGGCTGTGACAGGTGCACCACCGTCACACTCGCGGACAATCATATGCAAAGGTCAACGGGAAGCGCAGTCAACGGGGAGCTGGGACTGGACGATGTCGGAATGCC